>VWZS01001546.1:0-15672 GCA_013397075.1 Rhabdornis inornatus | reverse complement strand
TTGGCTACCTACAGGCAGACATTGAAGAAAACAAATGTTTAATATGGTTCCTATATGAAGACTACAGAAATCCCATTAGTCCTGAACAGCTCTTTGTGAGCACTGGACTGGAACTGAACAATGTCCTTTGTAAAAGGATTAATTACTTCTATGTTACATGAGTTTTAAGCCATAGTAAATTTTCTCNTTAAGCCATAGTAAATTTTCTCCTATTGGAAACAACCAAGTAACTCCATTCATACCTAGTAAGTGTTTCTTTGAAAACAACACTTAGTGCTTCTTACAGGTGAGGAATGCAACAGTTGGGTCTTGCACTTAAGAGATTAATATTATGTGTATGTTAAGGAAAGTCTTATTGATCTATAGTTATGTGTTTGGGATCTGTTGTTTAGGTGTCCTCTGTTCTCTCCATAGCCCCCTTTCCCCTCTGTGTAGTTGCCCAGGGACAGTCTTGGTAGCTGGGACATGTAGAGGAAGGGCCTGTACCTGTGCCCCTTGCATGGGGCATCTGGCAGGAGGGAAGGCTTGTTACTGTCACCAACACCCAGTGGGCTCTCCTTTTTTCCTTATTCAATCTTTTTGTTGTGTTTTGTTAAGGTTTTAATAAACCTTTGAAATTTTTAATAGAGAGTGTTGTGCTATGATGTGTAATGAGAGGTGGTCAGGCCCAGACTCCCTCTTCATGTGGCAGAGCCAGGGTTCATTCCAGCAAAGTCCTGCTGTGTAAAGGCTGTGCACGTGGCTTCCTGTATTCCTTTGAAAATCAATGAGGTTCATATCTTCCTCAAGACAAATACAAAGTCTACTCTAAAAGGTGAAATGGACTAGTAAAACCTCAGGACCCTGAGTATCAAAAGTGCTGATTTAGACTTCATCAGCTGACACCTGCTCTGAGTTTCATAGAAAAGCCCACAGGAAAAGCCTACATCAATTTCACCTCTTAAACACACTGAATATGTCATGAACATACCACCACCATCTGTCACAACTTTGACTTTTCTCCTACATTGCACATTTTGGGTTTGTGCTGATGTCTGTCTCCCCCTAAGCTTAAAAAAAGAAAAAAGTAACAAGGATACCCAGAATCAGGAATTCATGTCCTAAAAGCAGAACTAAGGTTGTGTTGGAAGGGAAGCAAGTGTGTTTATACCAGGTCTCAGCAAGCTCAGGCTGCCCATTTTTTATTTATACAAGAAAAAAACCCCATGTTCTGATGTCCAGAAAAGCCTAAACAAGGCATTTCAGGGTGGAGTGCTGCTCACACAGCCCTTTCAGAATGCAAACAAGTACCTTGAGGCAGATCACACTTCATACAGGACATTACCTCCAAGGAAATCTCCTTAAATTTTGCAATGGAATGGGAGAAAGTGTTTTCACCCTTTACTGTCTAAGGAGCTGATCTTTGAAATTTTATAATTGCCTTGAAGTCTAAATGGGCTACTTCAATTGGGATGGCCCTCCCTCTACATGTGTGTATCCACAGAATATGGGCCATGAAATTGTGAATTTGTGCCTTCTGGGTGAAAAACCCTGCCACTGCCCTAAGCAAGCACAGCAACAAACTTCACAAGTTCAGCGACTGAAGTCATGGTGGGGTCAACTGAAATTGTATCCATGTTAAATTTGACTCCTTTGACTAGGTTCCAAAACCTAGTTTTTCCTAGCCAAAGAGGACATATTCTTGTTTGATCTATTAATGCTTGCATAATTCCACAACAGCCTGTGTGGATAGGGAATATTTAAAAAGGAAGGAAGGAGCTACTGCATCTTTCAATGGCTGTGCATTTTATGAATGCTTATGAGAAAGAAATACCAGTGGAACTTAAAGGAGTATTAGAAAAGTCTCTAATTTAAACAGGTGAAGAAGCAGTAAAATATGAACTTCCAGCAGAATAGCATGCTGGAAGAATTGCTGGCACAAGCTGCACCATCTCACCTGCTGAAGGATCTTTCCAAGGGAATCCTTGTCCTTTTGCCTGACTCCATCTCTCTGCAGGCGGGCAACTAACTCTGGCTCCTTGTAATCCCTCAGAGCAAGTAAATGAATCACTCTGTCCCTGTAGGGTTGGCCATAAACAGCAGCACAACCATTCCAGTCAATGTCTGCAAGTCTCACAGACATCACCCTCTTCTTCTCAGGCACAGAAGCTGCATTGTTAGCCTGGGCTCCCCTGACCTCTGCTTTCTCTCCTAATGTGAGGGGAAAACAGAATAAAATAGTTCAGAATGGAGGTTTGGAGAAGGCAAGGATGTTGATTCAAAAATATATACCAAGACTGTTGAACCTCTATTTCTTCGGCCTTTCCAGATCTGTAAGAATCCAGATAGTAAAGCATTGAAAAGAAACAGTCAATAAAAGCTGGTAAAGGGCTGATACTGGATGGGAGGTTTTTGCAAAATAGTCTTTCTATGCATGGTGCTTTTATATGATTTCCCCAGTTTGTAAGCTCAAGCATTGAGCTGTGTCAGGAATGACATGGACAGTGGGATTAAGTGCATCCTCAGCAAGTTTGCCAGTGCCAGAGGCATGGGATGCCATACAGAGAGACCTGGACAAGCTTGGGGCCCTGGGAACCCTTATCAGACTCAACAAGGCCAAGAGCAAAGTTCTGAATCTTTGGATTTGGGACATGCTCTGGGCACCAGGACAGACTGGGGGATGAAGGTGGGGAGGACTTGGAGGTGCTGATGGATGAGAGGCTGGAGATGAGTTAAAAATCATACAGATATCCAGTAAAAAATGAAATGAAGCATGTCTAAAACTGGTCCATCAGGTTGAACACCCTTGGCACTTTGATTGTGTGACTCCTGTTCTGCCTGGGTCCCGAGCTCTCTACTCATCTCTTTGGCTTTGCTCACGGAAAGAATTCTATCAAAATTCAAAGAATGGGATTTTTTTCACCCTGTCTAATTCTGTTTTCTCACCTTTGGACTTGGGAGTCTTCCTCTGCACCTTGACAAGCACTGGGATTCCTGATGGAGTCTGAATTGTATCTTTTTGTTGTACTTCAGGTGTGAAGGTGGAAATGGGCCTGACTCTTGGAGACACGTTCAAAGTTGAACAGGATGTGGAAGGCAGGACCAAGGATGAAGGAGAGTGGCCACCAGCTGCTAGCTGGACATCACTGGGCTGTTGGTCAATCCTCTGCTTCTTGCTCATCTCAGGACTGATAAAATCAGAAGCCAGAGGCCGTTTCTGCAAAGATGATCAGAATTAGTTTTGCTCCCTTTCTGAAAAAGTTGCATTTCTGAACTGGCAATGGTTGGAAACACACCTTTCTTACCTAAAAGTGCCTGTCAAACCAGGAGGTGCTGCAGCTAAATATGTTCCGTATTTCATTCCTACTTTCTCACCTGACTATTCAGCAAGCCCTATTCCAACTCTGTAGCTAAAAGGCGCTGGGAGAAAGACACTCCCTTCAGCAGCTCTATCAAAGGCTTGCCCAAATTGAGCAGCTCAGGTTAGTTTTATCCAGCTCCCTGTTTCTGCTTAGACACAGCAGGAAAGCACTCAGCTCTTGCTGTCACACACCCACTGCATTCACTAAAGCAGCCCCAAGAAGCTGCCGGTGCGGTGCTGNCTCACCTTTGGACTTGGGAGTCTTCCTCTGCACCTTGACAAGCACTGGGATTCCTGATGGAGTCTGAATTGTATCTTTTTGTTGTACTTCAGGTGTGAAGGTGGAAATGGGCCTGACTCTTGGAGACACGTTCAAAGTTGAACAGGATGTGGAAGGCAGGACCAAGGATGAAGGAGAGTGGCCACCAGCTGCTAGCTGGACATCACTGGGCTGTTGGTCAATCCTCTGCTTCTTGCTCATCTCAGGACTGATAAAATCAGAAGCCAGAGGCCGTTTCTGCAAAGATGATCAGAATTAGTTTTGCTCCCTTTCTGAAAAAGTTGCATTTCTGAACTGGCAATGGTTGGAAACACACCTTTCTTACCTAAAAGTGCCTGTCAAACCAGGAGGTGCTGCAGCTAAATATGTTCCGTATTTCATTCCTACTTTCTCACCTGACTATTCAGCAAGCCCTATTCCAACTCTGTAGCTAAAAGGCGCTGGGAGAAAGACACTCCCTTCAGCAGCTCTATCAAAGGCTTGCCCAAATTGAGCAGCTCAGGTTAGTTTTATCCAGCTCCCTGTTTCTGCTTAGACACAGCAGGAAAGCACTCAGCTCTTGCTGTCACACACCCACTGCATTCACTAAAGCAGCCCCAAGAAGCTGCCGGTGCGGTGCTGATCACAGCGTGTCCAGTGCAGAGATGAGAACAGCAGAGAGTAGCCCCAGCCTGGCTGCAGGTGTCATTGCTGCCGTTCTCCAGAGGAAACCCTGCATCAGCCTGAGCCTCCTCCCTAGCGAGCACCCACTGCTGCCATCCATGAACATCAGCAGCTCAGAGCAGGAGTGCCAGACACGGCTCTGTGCCAGCCTGCTGACAGAAATCCTGTGGGCAGGGAGGCAGGGGGGAAGAGGTTGCTGGGGCCTGCAGCATTTCCTGCCCTGGCAGGAACAGAGCTAGGGAAAAACAGAGCTGTGTCCTTCCTCCTCTATTTGAAGAGACTTCTGTAAGGTCTAGAAAAGATACCTTTTATGCAGTGTTTGCCAGGCTTCTTTCAAGAGGTTTGCCTTGCTGTCTTGTATTGGTAAGAAATCAGGCCCCCTTTTGATTTTAAGCCTGACGAGTCAGAGGTATTCCCTGACGATTCAGAGTCCCCTCCTCACACATGGGATACCCTGAATCAAAATGGGGGCCTAAATGCAGCCTAGAGCAGAGAAACAAGATTCCTACAAATGCATCACTACTGTAATTTGTCCGTCTTCTAGACTTCCTAAGATTTTTATTCAAACAGTAGCACTGGCACCTCTCTGCATATTTTAGGTACTAGAACTGCCAGATCATCATAGACACAGCCAGGTACAAGAAACACGTACACATCTTGTCCTTAGCGGAGCTTCCTATGCACCATGAGAAGCAAGTCATGTGTGCAAGCTTGTGGCAGACTTTGAAAAGCATACAGTATGTTACAAAAGTATCTTGAAAAGTATACAGGAATGCCGTTAGAAGTATACCCTCCAGGGTTTTAGGACATAAAGACAACACTACTGCTTCATATCACAGCTTTGACACCAAAAGCAAGTGGGATAAAACATAATACATGCTAGAGAATGCTTAAAAAACTGACAAAATACCTGAGCAGTTCTCGGTGGAGTATCTCTTTCAGAAAGTCCCAGGGATGATGATTGGCTGGTGCTAGTGACATTCTGAGATGGAGCTGTTTTTCTGTAAGGAGGGTCCAACATTTCAGGTTGCAAGTCAACAATATCACCAGCCATAGTTCTTTCCTCACAGGGAAAACAGGCCTTCATTTCCCAGAGGGGTTTCTGAAATGCTTGTTGTCCTGACTGAACTTACTGGAAAAGGGTCACCTCCAACATCTGTCTATCACTGTCACTGTAGCCAGGCCAATCTTCCTGGATGTCTTTAAAGAAACGTTCCTTCAGACTGAAAGAATTCTCATTTGCATCCAGGTTGGCTACCTACAGGCAGACATTTAAAACGGAAATGTTCATTACACCCAAATGCAGACTACATCTGTAAAACTGGTACTGCAAAGCTAAAGAAAAGCTGAAGAGAAAATTATGCACCAGTTTTCCAGGACTTTTGTTCGATGTCAAGAACAAAGCAGCTGTCCTGTAAGAGGCAACGATATTAAACACCGTAGTCCATTTGGGCTGTAGAAATTTGCATATAAGTAAATCCCAAACTGCTGCAAGCATGGAGGAAATATATGCTGTAAGAACCTCTCCCTGCACTAGGCATCCAGAGTTTTTTGGTCTTTATGGCCGCTTTGAGAGTCAAGGTACACTATGCCAGAACTCTCAGTCTTTGCCATTTGAAATACATGGAGGAAAATTTGAAATTTTCCTTTCTGTTTCCTTTCCTTTTGAGTAAGACCTGAAGAACACTGTCTCCATGGGCAAATCCATATTTTCCCACCCTCAGGAGGACACCTGCTGCCCTCTTGTTTCACCCAGCTACACTGCCATGGCAGAGCACAGTCGGGCCTATAACGGGGCATGTTTCCATCATCCAATGAAGCACCACAGGATATTGGCATTTGTCTCCTCAAACAGAACCGCTTTTCTTTCTCAAGCGCCTGCTCAGAGGAAACTACAGCTCCCTATGGAAGAACTGTAGGTGATAATATAGCTAGAGCTACACTTCAAGAGCTTAAAATAACAAAGATACCCAAAATGAGGAATTCACTTCTTAAAAGCAGAACTAAGGTTGTGTTGGGAAAGAAGAAAGGCTGCGCATATAAGGTCCCCGCAAGTTCATGCTACCAGTTTTTCATATATAGCAAAAAACCCACCACCTCCATATGAAGTGAAGAAAAATGTGAATAATAGTTTTCCGGACTACTGTTCACACAGCCCTTTAAGAATGTCAACCAGTACCTTGAGGCAGTTCACACTGCAAACAAGAAACTACACCTTCAAAATCTCCTTAAACATTGACAGGAATAAAGGGAAAGGAAAAAATTTTTTCGCCTTTTACCCTCTAAGGAGCTGAGCCTTGAAATCTTACAATCAACTTGAAGCACAAATGGGCTACATGCATTGGGATGGCAGACCGTGGCTCCCATGAAATTGTGAATGTCTTCAGGGTGAAAAAGCCCTGCCACTGCCCTGGACAAACACAACAACAAACCTTACAGGTTCAAGGAAGGAGTTCTTAAAAGTCTTTGTGGGATCAACTGAAACTGTATCCATGGTGAATTTTCCTCCCTGGACTAGGTTCCAAAACACTTTTTCCTAGCTAAAGATGAAATATTCCGACCAATATGTTAATGCTTGAATAATTCAGCAACAGCCTATGTGGACGGAGAATATTTAAAAAGGAAGGAAAGAGCTACTGCATCCTTCAATCAATGTGAATCGTATGAACGGCTGTGATAAAGAAATACCAGTGGAAAAGGAGAACTGGCAAAGTTACTGAATAATAATAAGTGCCAAGGAAGGTGATGACTCAACCCAAATGACAGCAAAGAAACCCTGTGCTCAAAGCTGGGCCACCACCTCTATCATGTAGGATTTGTGTGGAACACCCTTCCCTGGAAGGCAATCTCCACAGATCCCAGCAGAAGCCAAGTACCACTGAGAGGCCACCTACTCCATTCTAATGAAATGCTGCCCTATGCAGTTGCCAAAATTGTCTCCTCAGGTATTTTTTTCAGGAAATTTTACGTATCGCAACAAACCGTTTCACTCAATTGAGTTTCACCCTCTGAAGTTACTCCATGAAGCACTTAAAGAGTGCAAGGGAAAGAGAGAGGCTGAGATAAGGCATGAGAAGCAACAACATGACAAAGGATTTATCTTTGCCAGCTATTCTAGCAGAACAACAACAATGCCCCAAAAGGTTTGAAGGATTTTTTTCTGGCCTCACATGCACTTGCAGCTGGGGGGAAACTGGGTAAAATTTATGGAAAAACTTCAGCAAGGAGCATTTCCTAAGCCTTTCATTAGTTTCTAACTGAAAGCCTGAAGTAAGATAGCTAAGAGTTAGCACTGCCAGCACCAACTCCAGGATCTCACCTCCTGAAGGATCTTCCCAAGGGTCTCCTTGTCCTTTTCCACAATTCCCTCTCTCTGCAAGTGGGTAAGGAGCTCTGGCTTCTTGTAGTTCTTCAGAGCCAGTAAATGAATCACCCTGTCTCTGACTGGTCGTTGACAAACAGCACTGCAACGCCTCGGGAAGAATTTTGCAGGGTTCATGGGCATGGTTCTCTTCCTCTCAGGCACAAGATCTGGAGTGCTCTGTGGGGCTTTCCTGAGCTCTGGTATTTTAACTTCAGGAAAGGAAAAACAGAAAAAGAATTGTCAAAAGGGTTGAGAGAAGGCAAGGAAGTTGATTCAAAAGCATGTACCAAGACTGTTGAAACTCTATTTGTTAAGCATTTAGAGATCAGTAAGAATCCAAACAAGGAAGCATTAGGAAGAAACAGTCATTAAAAAAACTGGGAATGGAGTGATACTGGAGGGGAGGTTTTTCTGAAAATTTCTCTATATGCATGGTGCCTTTATATGATTTCCCCAGTTTGTAAGCTCAAGCATTGAGCTAAGTCAAGAATGGCATGGACTTGAACGTGGAATTAAGTGCACCCTCAGCAAGTTTGCCAGCACCAGAGGCACGGGATGCCATCCAGAGGGACGTGGAGAACCTTGGGAACGTCATCAGATTTAACAAGGACAAATGCAAAGTGCTGCATCTTTGGGGTTGGGACATGCCCTGGGCACCAAGGCAGGCTGGGGGATGAAGGTGGGGAGGACTTGGGGGTTCTGGTAGATGAGAGGCTGGGCATGAGCTGGCAACGTGTGCTGGCAGCCCAGAAAGGCAGCCGTGTCCTGGGCTGCATCAGGAGAAGTGTGGCCAGCAGGTTGAGGGAGGGGATATGACGCACCAGGCACTGTTTTGAAACCAGGAACTCCTGCTTGGTAGCTGATGGAGACTTCATGAGTATTGGTGAGAAATCTGGGAGCTTTGTCCCTTCCATCAGACATACAGAGACTGACCTTTCTTTACATGCTCCTTCAACCTTTCAATGTAGGTCAAATTTTTCATGCCTTTCTCCACTTCCTGCTCCATGGACCATGCCTCTCTGATATTTGCCTGCAAACCTAATTGCACAAACATCACACAGTTACATTATTTAGAACACTGAAAGCTTGCCAGTTGTTGAGTGAAGGCATGACTAACATTTGGAGAAGTTCAATCCAACGTAGATACAGAAACTTCCCACAGCATTCAAGCAAATGCTTCCTAAAACTGTACCCCTGCATGACTTCTGAAAAATATTACCTGAATGCATAACCAAGAACTAACATGAAAATTAGGAAAGACTTCTTCACTCAGAGGGTGGTCAGGCATTGGGACAGGACCCCCATATGTGTCCTCATGGCACCAAGTCCACCAGAGCTTGGGAAGCATTTGGGCAAAGTCTACAGGAACATGGTGGGATTCTTGGGGACAGAACTGGACTTGCATATCCTCGTGAATCCCTTCCAACTCAGCATGTTCTCTGATTCTGTGGCAAAGCCCAATCCCTAACTGGAACTGCATGGAACACGTTGCAAGGGCACCCTGTACCCTGCCAGTAACCAGACTTGTCTCACCTGAGTTTCTCAGTGCCAACCCAAAGCAAAAATGGTCTCAAGTTCCACTATTAGTAGTCTCACTAATGTCAGTCTTCAATCCCAGTTACTGAACATTAAATATTCCCTTAGGATCTAAGTAAACCATCACCAAGAATCATACAGATCATCATTCACATGTGAAACAGAATGTCCCAAATGAGAAATTTGGAAGTTTAGTTTTGTCTCTCCAAAAAGCCACGATGACGCTGCCTTGAAATGCTCTGCACTAAGCTAACGCAGAGCAGGAGCTGCACTTTCAGTGGCAGGGGTGTCCCTGCAGGCAGGTGACTGCAGCCACAGCCAGGTGAGAGCCCGTTTTTCTCAGGGCAGCTGGCTGTGCCTAGTTCAGCTCACTGCTGCAGGCAGCAGCACTGAGTGCCTGTAAGGGGAATATCCACCTCATGTCTGCCTGGAGCCAGGCTCCTTGGGGAAACAGTACTCGGAACAGATGAATAACAAATGGAACCAAGTAAGCACAGTGCTTTGTGGGAAATGATGGAACCCGTGGCGAAGATGACATCACTCCTTTTCTCTCACTTTCCATGAAAAGAACCCCAGATGGTATTTTGGCAGCAGTTACTTAAGAATGACCAAGACCAAAAATATAATCAAGCAAATTTTCCATATTGACCATATGAAATTCTACGTGGGACTTCCTCAAGGTCATTTTTGGTCCATTTCCAATTCAGTTTAAAGGATAAGCACAGCGCCTAGCTACTCCAAAGTCCAGCTGCAAAACCAAAACATTAGCTACCATGGCAGCAAACTTAAGTGCATTGGGTGGTCCAAACCTGGACCTCAATNTGCTGGAACTTATAGGCACGGGCTTCCCGTGAAATCAAGTGCCTGAGTACAATTGAACTGGCCAGAGCTCAGCTGGCAAACCAGGCCGGAGTGGTTCTCAAAAAGATCACGAATTCGGGTCAGCCCCCAACACTGGGATTTATTTGGTACTAAGGAAGCACATGCTGGAGTGAGCTCCCAGAAGAATTTCAACAGCAAAAGGTGAATTTTGACTGTAACAGGCACCAAAAGCCTTTCTCTTTTCCTCAGCTCTACATGCAATTATTTACATAGGTGTGAAATGGAAACAGTTTGTCCTAACTTAGTCAGATGTAACAAAATTTGGGTTGCTCAGCTGAATTCATCATGTAGTACAGAATGTGTCACGTTGGAGCTCAAAAATTACTACAATGTCTATCAGCATAGGCGTATTTTTTAACGAAAACAACCTACTGCCATCCAACTGCTTCATTCTGAAAAACTGGCTGACAGGAAAGCTAAAAAGCTATTCATCTAAAATTTGCCTGAACTTTTAATGAAATAGGAGTATCACTTGCAAAGATCTTTAAAAGCAATATTCAACAGTCTTTTAGAAATCCCTCAATATTTTGCTTGTGAGACTGTTCATCCTTCATCCATGTCATTGTCATTTGCACTAAGTGTTGCCTCAACACAATTCCACTAATATTTCTCTTTCAATCGTCAGTCCTGGCAGAGCTTAGGACAGGAACTGGACATGAAGGGGAACAGGGAGTCACCTGAACTTCACATCCTTTTACATCAGCTTAACGAATGAGTTTGCTCTAAGAGCATCTGTGCATTTTATAGAAGAATGGGAAGAAATCACGGAAGGTGTCAAACCCATCAGCTTGGATTACTTATGCAGCTTTTCACTGCTTGTTTAGCCTGCATTTTCCCCTAGTTCATGAATTTAATTAACTTTGTAATTAATTGTTTAATTAATCATAAACAGTATATTAATCATGTGCAGTGTATTCATCTTAAGCATTGTAATTTTCCACCTGAGAAAGCAGGTAGCTAGGTGTCTTGGCAATGTATTGTCAGAGTCAGATTGCTAGATTGTTGGATCTCAAGAATCTGAAGTTTTTGAGCTTTCTGTGCTTCCTGGTACAGACCCCCTTGAAAACACTGCACTGGACCTGAAACCTTGGAGAAGACTTGTAAATATGAATAATAAGTTAGAAATCACAAATGTGTAGTGGGTTAGATGTGTGTATTTTCACTGGGTGATGGGTTTTAAATTTGAGGTTTTTATGTACGGTGGTAGTTAGGGGACAAGAGGGGGAATGTTGGGTGCTGTTTTTCTTCTTGTTCATCTTCTTCTCTTCCTGCTTCTTCACGGAACTGACGTAGTTACCTTTGGATAAAGTCACTCTAAGGATCATAGGAATCTATTATTGGGTTAAAAGTATAAATAATAGAGGCGTTAAACCTTTATTGGTGTGTTTAGCTTTAAAAGGCCTTGAAGCAGGCTCGGCTTGGAGCCATTTTTCCTACTTCTAGCAAGGAGCTAGAAGTGCTGCTATGCTTTCTGTAAATTTTGATAAGATATAATAAACATCCTAGTCTGAACATGAGAATCGGCCTCAAGTGCCTTTTTAATAATCCTGGATCCAAACGAAAACAGATGAGACTCAGACAAACCACTAAGTAGTGGTGCAAAGCCTGGCACACACTTACACTAGATCACCAAAAGTTTTCATTTTGCTAAACTAACCGTGATCACCTTCCATGAACAAAGCCTGAGGGCATAAAAGATTGAACACCTAGACTCTAGACTTCATAGCCCTCCAACAACATGTTGGTGTAACCAGAAGACAAAGAAGAAACTAATAAACTGTACATTTCAGCCTCAGAACTCAATTTCTCTGGGAAAAAAGATACGAAACAGACTGAAAACTGTGGACAAATTAGCATGAGATGGGAGATATCAATATCCAATACAAGAGAGAATACTAAATAATTAATGTGGAGAACGATGTCATTTTTAAAAAAATGGACAGGAATTTCTGTGTTTATTAGAAATGTATCAGTAAGTCAAAAAGCTTGGAAGCTGGCATGTATATGGCTGGAGTTGTCCACTATGCACATGAGCTGGGAATAAAGTAATGCCTACTCTCAATACGGAAAAAACTACTGTTCCAGGGTTTCATTTAGCCTTACATTTTTGAGAACCCTTGTATAAACACTGAACAATGAGAAATCCATGCATTTTGNATCGCAGCGGCCTTGGGGGCCCTGCGGGATGCAGTGCGGTTTGGGACCCTGCGGAACACAGTGGATCGTGCCCAGCCCCGCAGCTCCGCCATCCCGCTCTGCCTCGGGTGTTCCTGCTCCACGCAGCCACTGATCCTGCAGCAAAATCTGGAAAATGTACAATATTTGTTAGGAACATGTGTTCTTTGTTGTTTGGCCTTTCTGGCTTTCAAGGGTCTTTAACAAAAACAGAGATTTTTCCATGAAACAAGCAGTAGCCAACAAGCTCTGAGTGACGGCCAGGCCTTGGAAAGGCAGGTTACTTGTTGGCTGAATTGCTTTATTAATGTGTAGGGCTGGATAGGCTTTAGTGGCCTCAGACTGAGGTGAGGTTAGCAAGGCTTGGGAAGATGAATGCACCTCGGATGGTGGACACAAAGAATGCAGAATTGATGGACACAAGAACATGTGGCAGAACCCCCAAGACAAGGCACAAACTAATAAAGCCAATGCAGCTGCTGTGATGAACCAGCTCTGGCTGGGTAAAAAATCATTCCAGCAGGGGCAGACCATGGCCACCCACTCAAGTAATCTCCCACTAAGAAGAAGAGAGAGATTGACCATGCAGACTAATTAGCATGAGAAGCAAGAGGATCATTACCCAACAGCAGACAGAACACTAATTATGAACAGAACAGGGTAACGTGCAGTCAATGAACACAAATAACTTTGCTGGCTAAAACGTGTAAGTACTAAAACGTTCTGGTACTTGTGGTGCTGGCTTTGTGAATTTACCACTGAGCCCCCCCCTTTCTGCACAGAACTGTAAATCTTTACCTCCACTCAGTGCGAGGATCAGCCTCTTGAGCAACGAGTGCAAGATCCAACCAATGTGGAACAGCACTCGCTAAATGCTCTGACCCCTCTGCTCTTGCTGCAGCCACGGAAGGGTCTGACCAGTCCTGCTGTGTGCTGGTGACAACGGCCACGTGTCCTTGGAAACGGGGAGTTCCATGTTCCAGGCTGGGTGGGATGTCACTGAGGAGCCAGGTGGGACATGCCCAGGGTAGATGGAATTCCCAATGGGCACACGTGGGAATGCCCTGCCCTGTCCCAGGACTGACTCAGCTCGTTTCCAAGCGCAGAAAGGGGCGCTCCCTCCACCCCAGTTGCTGCAGCTGTGGAAACCAGGGCGAATTAGTGTTTCTGCACAAAAGTGCTGTACTTGGCTGTCTCTGGTGCAGCTTGACCCCTCTCACTAGGGCAGCAAGGTGCAGCCCTCCCAGCACTGCTCCATCCTGCCATGGGTCAGTCAGTCTGTGAGGCTTTGAGCAAGTACATGCTCACTCAAATATCATCTCTTTGACAAAAGCCCCCCGGACCTTTCCTCATCCCAGTCTCCTAAAAGGAAGCAAGCCAGCAGCATGCCCAGGCCCCCATGGGCTCTGCAGGAGGAGCTGACATGGAAGAGCCCGTGCTGACCCTGAACACAATTACACGCTGATAGTTGTACTGACTACAAGTGGCCACTGAAGTCATTGACACATCTGGAAAAATATTTTATAGTCAGCTTATGATCGTTTTACTTCCATTTTCTCCATATCCAAGATTACTCCTGATTACAGTCAGCTGGCACTGAAAATACTCTTGTCTAGTCACTACAGGGAGAGGGAATAAAAGTATGTCATGGAAAACATGTTAATGTGATCGTCCAAATCTCCTTTTCCATATCACAAAATCTTGTCTTTGACTTCAAGACCATGCCCATATCTGCCCATGTCTGGTCTCCTGGCTGCCATGCTCACAAGGGCAGTATAGTTTGGGGAACAAAAAGGAAGGAAGCAATTTGTCAAACATCAGAGCCCAGATCTATAGTAGAACTATGTGCCTTTTTGGGAATGACTGAATGATGATTGTTATGGATCCCCAGTTATGGACTACTGGAAAAGCCTTTGTATGAACCATCAAAGGAATCCAAGGAGGTATTACACTGGACTACGGAATGCTCAACACTCTTTTGATATCTTAAAAAGACACTGATGACAACCCCTGCTCTGGAGTTACCACATTTGACTGAGCCCTTTGCACTGTTCATCCATGAGTTCCTTCGCCTTACACACTAGCTCCATATTTAGCTCCAAGTCTGGGAATGTGGGAAAGAACCCAGTGGAAAAGAGCACCTTTCTCAAAAAACAACTAAACCACGTACTCGAGGGATGGCCAGTTCACCTCAGAGCAGGAGCCAGCATGGTTCTTCTTGATAGAATTGGCTTGCAAATGAATGGGAAAAAAAAATGATAGTTTCTGTGCCACACATGGTTGTGTCTGGTTTAGAGCAAAAAGGAGGTCACTGGTTATCCCTGAGCAGAATCTTCAAGTAACAGGTGGTACTCCTAGAATAAGAGACGTGGTGCTAAAGAGAGCTACTGCCTTGAACCCTGCTATGTTCCTCAATCCTTCTACAAGGAATCAGGATCTCCAAGCAAGTATGGACAGCTTTGGAATATCCCATTCCCTGCTAAAGCAGCAATCATGCACTGCAAAGCTCACCAGTACAGACAAACACCCGGCAACATCAGAAACCAAGTAGCAGACAAAACTGATAGAGAGGTGGCAGAAGAAAGCATCTTGTTGCCAATTCTTTCCAAAGTTGTGAACCTTTCCAAATCAGTCACAGAACACCATGATCAAAACATTCAATTAGCAAAATCCTTAATGTCTGATTTAGTCATGAAGGGTGGCATCTAACAACAAATCAACGAGTTGGAGTTCCTCAAGCAGTAATGAGACAAGCTATAGAAGACAAACATAAAGAAACCCATTGGGGTATTGAGGATTTGGTAGAGAATTTGGAAAGGCAGCTACTTAGTGTTAGGCTGACAGGGACTGGGACAAGTGAAATGTAAAATCTGCTTACAGACCAATGCACAGTTTTACAAAAGTCTGCCATTAAAGATCGCAGAACAGGAACTAATGCGGGAGATTAATGCCAAAGAGGTTTTTCAGAGTTACCTCAACACAAAGGATATAAGTACATATTAGGTTTAATAGACTCATTTTCTGTGTGGCCAGAGGCTTTTCCTTTTCAGATCAACAAATCTAGAAAAGTAGTTCAAGTAATAATACAAGAAATAATACTCAGGTTAGGGATCTCTTTTGGAATGTCATCAGATAGACATTCTCATTTCATAGCTGAAACTGTACAAAATCTATGCAAAACACTCCCAGTTACATGGGACCGACTTAGCCTATGGAGACTGTACTGCAGGGGTAAGGCTGAGAGAACAAATCAGAGTCGAAGAAGACAAAAGAATTGACTCAGTTCCCCAGGGGGAAGCCAGCCCCAATGCATGAGGAACCTGAGTGGAAAATAGAGTCAGCTAGGGATTTGAAGCTTAAACTTGCAAAAGCATGAAAACACGACCTCTTTATGCTGTGTAGAATTAGTAGAATTGCCATGTAAGGAAAGAT
>VWZS01001524.1:4997-17860 GCA_013397075.1 Rhabdornis inornatus | reverse complement strand
TGGACACGGGGTGAAGGGATCGGCCAGGGAATGGACACGGGATGAGAGGATCGGGAAGGGAAGAGGGCCGGGATCCCGGAGAGGATTGCAGCCAGGATGGCCCTGGGCTGGCTCGGGGCGGCTGGATCCCAGTGGGCTCCGGCAGGGATGCTGGGACGAAGCGGGCAGGGCGCTGGTCAGGGACACCGGGAGGCAGGGCAGACCTGAGGGCGAACAAGAGCCAGCGAGGCCTGCAGAGACAAAAGGCAGGCTGAGACCAGGGCAGAAGGGGAAAAAACAGGCTAGTGCCAGGGCTAGAAGCAGACCTCAGCAGGCTGGCGCCAAAGCAAAAACACAAGGCTCAAAATGCCCCGACTCAAAAGCAAGTCTCAGAAAAGCTCCCCGAATCACCAAACCTCAAAAGCAAAAGCTCAATCTCAAAAAATCCCCAAGCAGAAAGCTCACACTCAAAAAGCAAGTTTCCAAAAGCCACCCAGGCTTGTTGAAACAGTTGCTTTTTATGCCCCTGGCTCCCCCCAAAGCTTGCCTGCTAACAGGAGACCACCGGCCCAGTCCAACCTTCTGGTCCACCTGGCTGGGGAAGCCCCTCTGGCTTCAGAGTTCAGTGTCTCCTACTGACTGTCCCCTGTGAGGTGTTGCCAGGTGAATTTCTCACAGAGACAAGACTTCTAGTTGACTCTTCCACATGGCACACGTGCACCCCTCCTCCACATGCCTCCAACAACCATTGTTGAAGCAAATCAAAACTAAACTGGTTCCTTCACAAGAGCTCTCTGAGTAAATACAAAATTATAAGGTTCATTTAATTTGGCCAATAGCTATATTTTTCAGTAGCATCTTTGACATAGTGTTTTAAAAATCCCAGTAGCGGGGCAAACTGTAAAAGTTTTGACTAATTAATCATAAAAATACCTAAAATACCCCAGCACCCCTAAAATCCATATATCATCGTATTATTGATACATCTTGAACTGTATCTGTATGCTTATTGTACTTTCATGTAAGTCTACCCTAAAACACTTGAAAACAAGCAGAGCTACTGGCAGCATAATTGATTTTGAGAAGTTTAAGTGAGAAAAAGCTCTGCAGAGGGCTCTGAAATCCAGAATAGGGTCTGATTCATTTAGTTCTCACTAAACAATAATTATTAGATTTTACAGCCCTCTGTCTTTTCTTGTTCCTCTGATACAGTTCCTCTGATACAGTTTGTGTCACAAACTTAAATACAGATCTTTGCTCATTGCCATGCAAACACAGCTTCTTGGCTTAGGGGCACACAACAATTCTACAGGCTCTGTAGGAAAGAGAAAAGTGTGTAATTTGAAAGCAAGTATTCTATTACTTTTCATTGATGGCAATTAGTCCTCATGGAGTACCTCCTGTTTCAGTGTGAATCCAGACAGAAACAAGCACAACAAAGGGAACTAGGCTAAGAAGTCAATTAGCCATAATTTACTGGCAGCTAATGTGGTATTAGGTCCTAATCTTTGGGGTTCTTTTAGAGTGGGATCCAGCTGGTAGCTGGAAAGCTGCTTTTGATACCCATGATGTATATGGCAGGCACTGTGCCTGCTGCCATTCCAGGGAATTGAGTTTAACCCTTCTCAAAATTACTTTGTGCCATGTTGCAAAGTGCTGTTGCTACAACACATCAGCTAGACAGAAGAGAAGGGCTATGCTGGTAAGAGAAATATTTCTGTCTGCAAGTTTACACACAGTACAGAGGAGCTCCAGACAGCCTCTGAGGGAGAAAATCTCAAAAAACCTGTTGATTTGATTGATATTGATAGATCTTCCGGTTTCTGAAATATATCTCAATCAAGTGCATATGGAATGGATCAGTTCTTTGTTTTTCCAAAACTAAACATGCCTAGACTCATATTGTCTTCAATATTTGCTTTTATGTTGTTTCATCTAAGAATGTTATTTAAGATAGATGTAGACCTGCCATATGATATGTTAAATGATTCAAGTAATCTCATGTGATATTAAACTCAAAATTTATATTCCACAAACTTTGAGGGAGTCAGAAGCAATTAAAAGTGTAGTTAAAATACATCTTTGGAATTCTCATTAAGCATAGTGCCTCTCCTGACATAAGTGCAAGTCCTTCTGACTCATGCAGCCACCGTCACAGATAAATAAAACACTGGTTTAGAGTGAGGACAGCTCAAAGCAAATTTAATCCTTGAAAGGGCTAGCTTCCTTCAGGTGGATTTTGCCACACTCTTTGAGTACACAAGGAGCCTCAGACTATACAACTGTCTATTTGCTTGTATCTAGACATCATAACTTTAATGAACTCTTGCTGAGTTGCAGATTTCTCTTGCTTTTAATGATTACTACCTTCTGATCCTCAGCCGAAGTAACCAGTAACCTCAAGGAAGGGGTATTTTGTCAAATGTCTGAGTGATCCGAACATGCTCTGTCGTGCTCTTACAGAAAATAATTTGTGCTCCTTGCTTCAGTAAGGAGCAGAGTAGGCTCAATTATTGTCAAATTGAAATAGATAGCTTTCTGATTTTGTTTCTTGCTCTACTAGACATTTAAGGTCATGTTTATAGAACTTATGTCATATTTGAATGTTAACCTGTTAACATTCAAATGTTAATGTTAACTCTTTAAAAATATTATAAAGATATTCTGCCTAGTTTTGCATTTGCATTTATGTACAATAAAGCAAACAGTTGATGAGAGAAGAGTTTGTGACACCTTCTACATTTGTTTTTTGTTAACAAAATGTGTATGAGTAAAGGTACTAAATTTCTGCTCCAATTTGTGAGGTCAGTGGGAATACTACCTCTTTGTCACCACATAATAATTTTAAAAACTTCCTGTGGACACACACTCATTCCAAGGAAAGACAAAAAGACAGCTATAAACTGTATGAAAATAGATAAAGCCAAGGTGAAGTACATTTATGTGTTTTTAAGAGATTATATCTAAAAAACTTTTTCTTTCTGCCAGCACTGTGCTATATTTACACAGAAACTATTCATGCACATGTGTTTTCAAAGAAGTTGTAATTTCCTGTCAGACTTTTTACAAATCCTTTCTAACAGCTGTAGACGGAAATCCAGCTACTCCTGCAATGAATGACCTTCAGTGTTTGGATCCCAGAGAGTAAACAAACATTTACTCTACAGAGGAAGCCCTGCTGTGAATGTAACATTAACATTATACTCCTCACTTGGTTTATTAGAAACTAATCCCATTTCTGCACTGCAATTATGACTTCTTGAAAACCAAAGCCTTTTCGTGGTAAGCCAGTCCTGCTAACACTTCAATATAAAAGACTGGTGGTGTAAGTAATGAAGATTGCATTAGACAGAGGTTGACAAGATATGACTTTTGTTTTTACGTGCAAGTTTTGTTTAGACAGTATTTGTTTTACCTTTCAGAGCATTAGTTTCCATAAATTCCCTATGCTTTAACTGCATAAGCGATATTTTTAAACATAGCTCTTACACAGGAGTGTACATTAAATATTTGTTCAGCTGATTAAAACAGTTCTACATTTATTTAATGTTTGAACAGTAAACAGTTTGTTGAGGACTGAAATGTGTTCTTACACACACACATACACATATTCAGGCCTCATTAGAAGGGTTCCTGTTGTGAGGGTGCTTTACCTAGGTGATACTAGGCATTACAGACCCTCAGAAAAACCTTCCTTTAGTAAGTGATTCAGCCTCCATTCTTACTGGTAGTAGATGGCACTTCGTGAAAGGAAACACAGAACTTCATTGACAGCAGTGGAAAAATGTAAAGGGAAGGGGTCTCTTGTCTCAGAAGTAGTTCAGCTCAACACAGCTATGTCCTTTGCACTGTACCCTTTCCACATGGTGTTTAAACAAGGAAGAAACTGAAAAGTCATCTAGATTACTTGGGGGAATTCTAAGTCTGGGTTTGATACTGGTTGTACACAATAGATTAACAGTTCAGGAGCAAAATGTTTCCTTTCACACACCTTTGCTAAAGTGATGAAGAAAACATGATAAAGAGTTTTCTATATTGTTTGTTTGTCCAGAAAACTGCAATTTTGGTCTTAAAAACTACATTATAAAAATCTTTCCATGATGTACAGCATTTGGTTTGAAATGCTTTTCGAACTATGTCTACAAAGTAAGAAAATACATACACTATTTCCCTACCTGTTTCTAGTTTGTACAAACAACTCAGCCATGGAGAACATGAAGGGTTCTTTCATCCTGTGCATTCCAAGAAATAATAACAATTCTGCTTTATATGCAGTCCTTGAGTACTCTGTGATTAACACCCATCCAGCTTCACAGTTTTTGGTGGATAACACAGTAAGGTTGATAATGTCCTGGGGTTATGCAAAGCACCAGCATTCCATATGCCTGAATAGAAACCAGCTTTCTCACTTCTGCCTATATTAGCTCCCTGTTGGTCAACCTATCAGAAACTAAAAGCAGTAAAACTTCATTTATGTCCCTTAAATTAGTGCTTGTCAATCAACTGCACAGTGCAAATGGTATAATAGTAGAGTTGATAGCAATTTCAGCTTTTTAGCATTGTTGAATTTAAGTTAAAAGCTGACAAGTGCCTTGGGTCAATGTTTTCTCTATTGCAGTCAGTTGGCACTATCACTGAGTAATTTAGTTTGGATTAGTTGGGAGCTCTCTGTGTCATTCAATCCAACCTCATTGAAGCTGGTCCAGTTAAAGCAGGTTGCTCATGGCTTTGTTCAGATGAGCTTTGACCATCTCCAAGGATGGAAATTCTACAATGTCTTTCAGCATATGGTCCAGTGTTTGACTCATCTCATGCTGTAAAAATTTTGCTTATGTGAAAAGCTACTATCTTCCTAATTTTTTCTTCTCGCTTTCACTTTGTGACTATGTGCCTTCTATTGCTATACAGATATGACCAAATTTGATAGCTGCAGATGGAAATTAGATGACTTCTGCTCCTAGGGCTGAACAAACTTGTGCTCTCTGAGGCTTTTCTCTAGCTGCAACCACCAAACTCCCAAGGTAACTGGACATGCTTCTGGATGCCCACACGTGTCTTTTGCTGAGAAGTCTGAAATTGAATACAGTGCTCAGATGTAGTCATGAAAATACTGCAGAGAATACTTCCATTGGCATGCTGTTTGTGGTCTTGCCAATACAGACTATTTGCTCTACTTGTTCCTGCAACTTGTTTTTTCTGAACTATTATTCACAGCTGTAATAAAAAATCCTAAATGCTTCTCTGACACATGTTGGAAGGAAGACAGTTCAGAAAACTGTCTGAAGCAAGACAGTGGCTGATACTTCAGCGGATGTGTGTTGTCTTGGTATGAGTTTCTATCTCTCCACTGCTATTTTTGATATGATCTTAAGAGTTTTGTTTTTCATGAAGTCAATATTTAATCCATTACCTTCTCCAAGAACTGCTGAAGTTACAGCAGTTGCTGCAACTGGTGCTGTGCATTGTGGCTAGAATGCCATGATATTGCATCCTTGGGTGGTATTTAAAAATTATTTTTAAAGGTTCAACATGTAGGCAACACTGCAGACAAGTTTATCATTGAGATACTGATGAAAGACAAATAATGTAATGCTATATCATATATCCTTGAAGCATAATTAACTCTGCCATGGAACACACCCCTTGTTTTTACTGTTTTAAACCTACAGCTTTGAGTGAATAGCCTGTGATTTACTGGCATTCAGGAGTACCTGACAATGGTTGGTTCCTAATCTAGAAGAACCAGAATAATCATCATTGTTTTAAAGAGCAGTTTCATGGCATTATTTTATCGTAGTTACTGGAGAGTAGGTGTGTGCATACAGTCATTCATGTTGGACAAAAAAATGCACAGAAAAGGTGTGAA
This sequence comes from Rhabdornis inornatus, assembly GCA_013397075.1. Lineage (NCBI taxonomy): Eukaryota > Metazoa > Chordata > Aves > Passeriformes > Rhabdornithidae > Rhabdornis > Rhabdornis inornatus. Next base: position 12,015 of record VWZS01001524.1, on the reverse strand, counting down.
CAATCTCTATTTTGAGCTAGCAGCCTTTTGTACTCAGAAAGGTAAGGGACAATGAAAAGTAGTGTCCTGGTTTGAAAAAAGACAGGTGTGCTAGGGAAGAGCAAGGCCTTCCCTCGAAATGGAGATAATAAATTCCTCCCTCTGAATTAGTATAATTTCGAAATTGAGGGGCTCTCAGGCAAAGATATGGGGATAGGAATAACAGCTATGAAATTAACAATAAACAGAGCAGTAGCCAGTTCCAGTCCTTCTCGGGCCAGGCTTGCTGCCCTGCACTGCAGTAACCGGGGCTGGGCAGGGGCAGGTCCCGCTGGGCTGCGGGAGCGCTGGGGGCGATGGCAGCGGTGTCCTAGCTGGGAAGGGGATGGAGGAGAGACTTTGCTCACAGCGTCGGTCCCGGGCCTCCAACAGGGTGCTTGGACATAGCAGGCTGGAGCGAGAAGGCGTCCAAGCAGGGCAGCGGTGCGGGGTCCAACAGCAGAAGAGGGAAATCCCGGTGTTGGGATGGTGGCAGCGGGGGTAGCACCAGTAGTGACCTTCCTCCTCCGGCTCCAGGAGCGGGCAACTGCCTCCCAGTTTCCTTTTCCTGCTTCTAATCTTCTAACCCCCCCCCCTTCCCCCATCCAACTCTCCGAGAGAAAACTCCCAAAAAAGCAGGGAGGCTCTCCCGAATCTCATGGTCTCAAGGACCCAGCCATCAGTGTCCCTTAGCATGTCAATGGGAAAAAATGCCCCAGGCAGAGAGCAAAGGCAAAAACCAACCCCCAACAGGTAGGTATGACAGAGAGCTATTTGCTCTTTGTATCTGTTTTAGTGATATGTTGTTTTAAAACCCTCACTGTGAACAACAGATAAAAGAGGCTGGATTGATAACTTTGTGGGGAATTAGTGTAGAAGAGATAAATTTCCCCCTCTGTATGGTGTGGTCACTCCTGTGAGGTAATACTTAGTGATCTTCAATGTATATGAAAAGGTAATGTAATAATATAAAAAGATTTATTATGAATAGTAAAACAGTAATTTTTTTAAAGTAAACTATATCAATCCAATTTTCCTCCAAAGTAAAATCCATTTTTTTCTGTATTTTTATGATGCCAAGACCTCAGTATTGTTAAGAGCTTCTCTGCATACATGAGAAGTAAAGTGAAATGTTTTGATGTAAAATAGAAGATGACATCTAATGTGATGTGTTCAATTCACACAGTAACTTCAGGAACTATTAGGACTATTTGTCGAGAGACAGAGAAAGTAGCCACAGGCTTAAAATCGTAGTTGGAAAAGAATAAAATGAAATTAATAAGAAGATCCAAATACTTAAGAAGCAGAGCATGAGTGATGCGTTTCAGAATTGGAAAATGTAAGGCTTGTGCCTTTCTAGGGCAAATAGTTCCCTGGACCTCTTTAATGAGTGATCTTTGATGATGTAAAGTGTTCAATTTCAAAAGTAAATTCCTTAGAAATTGCATTCAAACCCTCTATAAACTACTCTGTCAGGAAAATATATTCTTAGATACATGTTCATCTTAGTTTTCAAATGCTTAGTTTTCAAAGCCTCAGCCCAGGTTCTGGTTAGTCTTGTGGTCAGCAGTGATGAAGGACAGTAGTTATGTCACATGTGGTGAGGACAATTGCCAACAACAAGGGAATGAGTCAAGGTAAGCACTGACACAGAGCATTGATAGAATTATTCATATAAAGAAGTTGCTAAACATGAACTACTCATGTTCTAGGTTATTTATGCAGACTTAAGATACACACATCTAGTGTTTTAGAATTCTAAGGACCAAGTGAGAACTTTGACTTTGGATTTAACTCTGTCTCTGTCTATCTATGTATCTACCTACCTAACTAGCCTCTCTCTACCTAGCTATAATCTCCTAAGAATACTCTTTGCCTTTTGAATGATCAAATTAACAATATGTGCAAAGTCTCATATTTCTTGAAGAACACTGGAAAACTTACCTGCCTATGGTTTACAGGTGGAAAAAAATCAATTTACATAAATTCATGAAGAAGATTTAGCTCCAAGGAGCATGTCTTGAATAGCAGTTCTTAATGCATTATTAAAATCTCTAGATAAAATTCCATAGAATAATAGATTGGGTTGGGTTGGAAGTGACCTTACTTACAACGGGAGGGACTTTGCCCCCACCAGTCCCCATCCTGCTGTCCATCCACTTGAGAGGTGTGAGAAGAGAGGTTGCCATCAAAGACTGAGGCAAAAAGGCCTTAGCTTTCTCCCCATCAGTTGTTACCACTTTGCTGGCCTTGTTTATCAGAGGGTGTTACACCTTCTTTCACCTTCCTCTTCTGGTCAGCACACCTGCCTTTCCTGTTATGATTTATGCCCCTTTCCAGGTTCAGTTCTAGGCTCTTTTTCCTCCCCTAATCCATACACAACTGAACTTCACCTCTATGCCCTTCCCAGGTCACCGGCCCTTGTTTCCCCTGTCTGTGCATTTGCTTCTTTCCCATTAGTTTGACCAGCTGTTCCCTACTCAGCTGTGCCATCTCATGCCTGTCTTGCCTGATTTCTTGCTCTTGGGGGTTTGCCAGGTCTTGTTCTCTGTGGAAGATTCCATTAAAGATCTACCAGCTCTGTTCCAGTGTTCCTGTGAACAGTCTTCCAGGGGAAGACTGTCTCCCTGAAGATCTGAAAGTTTGCTTTCCTGAAGTTCAGGGGTCTAACTTTACTCCTTACTTGACCCCCATCCCTCAAGATGTGCAAACCCCACCAGTGCAGGGTCACTGCAACTTGGGTTGATTCCAACCTTGATATCCCCAGTTAGCTCACTTGTGTTGGTGACCAACAGGTCCAGTAACATAATTCCTCTGGTAGGTCTGTCTACAGCCTGGATTAGGAAGTTATCCTCCTTGCATTCCAGCAGTCTCCCAGGTTGCCTACAGCTCTGTGTGCTACCTTCCCAGCAGATGCTGGAATGATTGAAGTCCCCAGCAGGATAAGAGCCTGTGAGCAGGATACCTCCTCTATATAGAGAAAGAGCATAAACAACCTCCCCTTGATCAGGGGCTTTTAGCCAGCTCATGATTCTTCTCCAGGGACAACTCTTCACACTTGAGCCAGCTATTAAAGCAAAGGGAAACTTCTCCCTCTCTCCTTCCTCCTCTGCCTCTTTTGAGCAGCCTGTAGCCATTGACTGTTGCCCTTTTGTTATGAGATTCACCCCACCAAGTTTCAGTAATGGCAAAAAAGTCATAACTTTCAGCAGCATGGTGGCTTCCAACTTTTGCTGTTTGTACGTTGATGTAAATGCAGCTGAGGTCTCAGATGCGCCAGCTTCCTAGAGGAGTATCCCTGAACTCCTTTTATATATTTCCCAGGTGTTTCCCTGTTGGCTTCTCTTAGCTCTGGAGTCCCTGGTTGATATCTGTAAGACTGAAGGTCTGCAGCAATGAGGCTGGTACAGTTCAGTCACCAGCTGAGGGCCTTTGCCAGCACCCTGTCCCTCCAGCCTTTTCCTCTCATCCCACAGCTTGCCAGGGACAAGACTGATATTGTCCCCCTCCTCCATCACATTTACAATATGCTGTCCCCTTTTTCATAGCAAAAACCACAGGTTTTTAACCATAGAGTTTCTGTCAGATGTTGGAATCATGCTTAAGAGTAAGATTAACCCCTATAAGTACGTATATTCCTTCCTCATATAAAAATCCAAAAGAATCCACAAAAAAGTCAAACAACAGCAAAAAAATGCATACACCCACCCATCCCCCAGTAAAACATCTAAAATCTGAGTCTGGAAAGTATTTAGCTTCCTTTTACATATCAGAAGATATGTAGCTGCTTCATTAATCTAGTTTAGCTTTGTGCATGACTTTAAGTGAGAAAACCAATTAATATATTTGAAAAGCCAACTGTAGGAAGAATTCACTAACTGTTAAATAAAATTGAAAAAGAGGGATTGAATGTTATCTTCCACATGCTCTTTCAGTTCAGCAAAATTAGTGGAGGAATTGTTTCATACCTTGCCAGTGTCTCTGCAGGAATCCTGATTTCTGCTTCGTTCAGTATAGGCCTAAGGGCAAGCCAATGTTTTCTGCAATTTTCTGCAATAATAGCAAGGCAATTTAGCAGTAATGGATAAGTAGGGAGAAAATTAAGCAGTTTGCTGAGATACAGAAACGAAGCCAGAAAATACTTGGCCTCATCTTAGGCTTCAAATTCATAGTCAATTCATTAGTGTAATTTAGTCCTTCCATAAGCCTTTGAGTGATAAATTTTACTAATACATTTGAAATACCAGCTGTAAGAAGAATTCACATATTGGTGAGTAAAATTAAAAGATGGGGTAGAATGAATCCTTCATCTTCATGTGGTATATGAAGAATTATAAAGACCCTTGAAAAAAATTATTCTTTCTACTTGTGGTAAATAGATAATTCTGAAGGAAAACATTATAAAATTGCACTTACATTTGTGGAAAAAAAAAATTGGGATGTGATCAGAATATTTACTGAGCCTTAATTTCATATTTGACTGGATTGTTTGGGGATGAATTGTAGGCAGACCTCTGTTTTCTGTCAGATACAGAACCCACTTGGAAAACTGGCAATACAATAAAGTCATTATTGGCTCAAATGTATTGTTTTGTATTAAGTCTTAAATAGTTGGCTTTGAACTAGTTTAGTTTTTGTATTTAAACTGAAGCACAGTCTTAAAAAATACAGCTCAAGTGATCAAACCAGAAGTACAGTACTTAATCACTAAACTCAACCTCTTTAGTTCTCTGAACAAAAGCTTAAAAGCCACTCAGGTAAAGTAGTTCACTTAAAATTTTTATAAATCCTATATACTGTAGTCACAACAAACTAGGAAAATCTTCATTGCTTGGAGAGACAAATTAACTGTGTTATGTTTAGGTGTGAGAATATAATAGAATATGCTATAGGGGTCTTAGTTGCAACCTTGTACTTACTTTCATTCTTAGACTGATGACATATATACACACCAGAGTCCTACAGGAATAACAAAAATGGACTAATTGTCATGATTTATGCTTTATTAAGTAGAAATATGATTTGGATCAAGTTGTGCAAAAGACTCGTATTCTGTGGTACAAAATGTGGTAGTGAGATTTAAATTCTTAAATGGCAAGGTTGATTTGGAAGGAAAGTTAACAGAGGATAGGCAGTATTACATATAAGGGGATGGAAACTGTGTAAAAGACTTCCCCCCTCTAACTTTAGTCAAGAGCAATCCCTGGCAGAAGTGGAAGTCAGCAGATTGCAAGAAAACCCCAATCATACGAATAAAATAGATAAAATCTTCATCAAGACTTACATTTTTTTGAGGTATCTTGCAGGAGATACACTCAGCTTTTTTCTTTGTACCTGTAAAAAGGGGATACCATGGAAAGAAAAGGTGGTCTGGAAGTTGCTTTTTATTTCCTGACACTGTCAATTAAGGAAAACTAAGGTTGCCTAATTAAAAAAGTACCCAAACAAAACCAAGCCAAAACAAAACCCAATCCAGAGCAGTGGGGTCATTAGTAGTTATTCTGAATTTATAGAAGGGATTTTAATATGGCTGAAGCAACCTGACCCATGGGAGAAGCTGAGTTCACATCCCTCTTAATGATGTATTTCTTTGATCAGGCACAAAAAAACAATCAACCAATCAACCAACCAACCAACCCAAAACCTTAAAAACGCAAAACCAAAAAACCCCAAAAAACAGCAACAACAACAACAACAACAAAACAACAAAACAAAACAAACAAACAAAAAAAAAACACAAAAAAACCAAAGCCAAAAAAGATGTTAGAGTAGACAAAGCCAAGCCTTTGAATTTTCAAGTCATCCCACGAGTCATTCCAGACAGATTAACTTTGTTGATGGAATGTATATCAGTGGAAGCAGATTCAGGAGATGCAAGGTAATAAAAAGTTGGGATCTCAAAGCCAAGATAAATCTGCACTCAGAGTGATCTGTGATAATCACTGGAAGTCAAAACAGTCTTGGGGTAATGGAGGTATATTATGGAATATATTGTATTACTACTAACATTCTTCAGTGCTAAGGAAGTAAGTCTTACAAATACAAAGGCATTGTAGTGCTTTGATGAATTTTCTTCCTACCAATGATCTTCTTTGAAGAAGAAAATGATAGTGAAAGGTAATTTTGCCAGATTAAAATATTACTTTTGAAAATAAAGCTGTAGATAAGTAAAAGGAAAGAAATCCACAGCTTGCTACAGTGAGACTTTTATTAATAAAAAGGAAGAATTAAAAGTTGAAGAGCACATGAGAAAGATGCAATGCAGTTAGGAGAAACAGTTCTCATTGCAAAGTTAGAAAGATATAAACGTTGGTCTCATAGGGCTGTGGTGCAAGTGGCTGAGTAGATCTTGTAGGGGATATACAGATTTCAGCACTGGCGTACTCAAGAGACATGAGACCCAGACTAAGCCACACACTGCTAGCATGGCTATTGTCACTCTTGGTTGTTCGAAACAAACCAGCTATCTAGACCAAGTGAAGATTTGAAAAGTAGTTTGTCATTGACTTGGTCATTTTAGTTTTGCTTGGACTGAAGATAACTGAATATGTAAAATAGTAATATTGTACCCCCTCTGAAAGTTACTCTTATTTTGAAAGGTGTTTTTAATAAACTTAAAATAAACTTCTATGATGACTATATTGCTGTGATTGAAGAGGGTCCACTAATGAAATGAAGTAAATGAGTGATCACTTTTACCCTCTCATTAGGAAGGCAAGGCACTGTGGGGATTCGAGGTTTTTGTGGGAGATTTTTGTGGGAGATTTTTGTTGTTGATTTTTTGTGTGTGTGTTTTAAGAATAGTAATTTTAATAGTATCAAAGTGACTGATGTTAGTTTTGGAGTTTTGGAGTTAGTTTTTGCTGCTTTTGTTTGGGGAAGAATGGATCTGGGTAGAATGACTTACTAGCCTGTATCTAAAAATTCCACACTTGCTGTGCATGTATACATACAGGCTGACAACATAAATTTCTAGGTTAAAACTAACTAAATAAATTTT
>VWZS01001517.1:518-11247 GCA_013397075.1 Rhabdornis inornatus | reverse complement strand
ATTAGAAAATCAGTCTTTTCTTTTTCCCAGATAATTAAGCATGGAAATTGATGACTGTCTTGTATGCTTGATGAAATTTAAGGTGGGAAAAGAGAAGTAAAAATTGTGTTTCTATGATTCATGATTATATCTTCTAAAGCTATTAGGTCCTTTTATGATCTCTATAGCTTCCAAGATGCTGTTCCTCACCCTCTGCCTTCACATTTTACACTCAGATGAAACTGAAACCTGTGCTGCTTCTTTCCTTTAAAGACTAAAACACAGTTTTCCACCTGTTATGAAATAATTTTTAAAATTGTTTTATTTTATAGTCACAGTCTTAAAAGTAGTTAAGATTTAACATATGTTTCTTAAGACTAAAGGTATGGTTCCCTAAGATAGAGTGATTTAACATATAGCATAAATATTAGAAGGAAAATGTCCTGCTCTATCCTCTTCAGCAGTTCACCTCTTTCTACCCTAGCTCTGGTGTTTTTGTATTTCTCTGTAAGACAGTTTAGCTCACAGAAATGATAGAGAGCTACAGTGCTGAATCCCCGCAGTCCGGGAAAATGGCCCCCTCCTCTGAAACATTGCATTGCTTTCTGCCATTTTGATTAGCACAGTTGGCTCAGTGAAGGCTATGATGAACCCCTCGTCTGGCAGGAGCAGAGCAGGATCATGCAGCCATGGCTCAAGGAAGAGCTTCACTGAGGGGAGGGCAATAATCCATTACATTAGCTCAGCTGCCCAGGGAAGAGCAGGCCTGAGAATGCTTGTTATCAGCTTAGCTTGCAGGTATAGCCTAGAATTTTACAGTTTCAGCCCTAGAGCATTCTCTAGGCATAGCTGCAACAGATGTAGAGCTGTTTCTGATCAAACGGTATAGGAAAAGGTTATCTGATTATTTACTTGCTGCCAATACCTGTTGCCAGGTGTTGTGCATTCTCTACTGTGCATGTGTCAGGAAGAGTTCCTAAATTTGTTTTAGGACTCCAAAAAATTTTCATGACCAAAAGTTTTCAGGTCTGTCACAGCCTTGATGACAGGTGAATTCTTCTTCTACAGATTTTTATTTTTTGCAAAAGTTCTGTAGAAAACAATAACTTGCTTTCAAAATAATATGTAACTTAAAAGCAGATGTAAATTATATATTCTTTTAAATCTTTACCAAATAACTTGCATAAGATACATAATTGAATCATACTATTATGTAATTGTATTATATTAATATGTATTATATATGTATTGCATAATGTTACGGGATTCGTGGGTCAGAGACAGAGATGACACACACTTTCAGAGATCCATGCGGCAACAATGTCTTTTATTGCTCAGATCCTCCTTAAATAGGAGATTCAAAACTCCCTCATCTAGACAGCTGATTGGTCTGGCTTTAACACCACCCAGTTCCCTGACCCGTGAGATGTCTGCAGCCCAGGGTGGAACGTCATTGGGTGAAGTCCCTGTTTGTGTTTGAATATAACCTATCATTGTCTACCCAGGAGCCAGCCCATGGAACCGGGCTGGGTCTCTTATTTATGGCCGAATTAATTGCCCAGTGCAAGTCAGCTTGTACTGTAACAGCATAATGCATATTAATAATACTTAGCTTATAGGTAACACAGCCAGAAATGTTAAATGCTATAAATGCTGTTGTTTCAGACCCAGAATGATTTCATGGTGATCTGCAATGTTGCAAAAATCTTAGAACTTGTAGTGCCACTAATGGAACACCCAAGTGAGACATTTCTTGCCACTATTGAGGAAGACCTCATGAAACTCATCATCAAATATGGCATGACAGTAAGTTTTTAATTACTACTATTTGGTTAATTCCATTTCACATTGTGAAATACATAGTTTTGGTTTAAAGAAAGTCTGTCTTCATTATGAAGATAACTTTTGAGCCATGAAAAATCAATGTTATTGGTTTACCTGTGTTTGAATGTGTTGTCGCTATATTTTAACAGTTATAAGTTTGGGCATGTTTTCAGAGCAGTCTAGGAGATGGACATTACATGTGTTAGATCGTTACTTTTAGTTCTACATAGCTTTTTCCTGCATAACATCACAAAAGTCTCAGGTTTAAATTCTAAATATATAACTCATTTGTTCTTTCTTGCACCTAGGTTGTTCAGCATTGTGTGAGCTGTCTTGGGGCTGTCGTGAACAAGGTCACTCAGAACTATAAATTTGTGTGGGCCTGTTTTAATAGATACTATGGTAAGTAAAATCACAACATGTAATTGTCACTCTTCTTTCACCTACAAGTCTTATCTTAGGGACACACCATGATTAAATATTGCGATCAAAACTTTTATCTTACTGTAGGTGCACTTTCAAAATTAAAAAGTCAACACCAAGAAGACCCCAACAGTACAATACTCACTGCCAATAAGCCAGCACTCCTTAGATCACTTTTCACTGTTGGAGCACTGTGTCGGCATTTTGATTTTGATCAGGAAGATTTTAAGGGCAACAGTAAGGTAAAATAACTTGTATTTACTCTCCATGTCTTGTGTATATTGAATGCTTCAATTTGAGAACACAGTATTCCTAGGCCCTCAAAGCTATGCATTTCTTCATAATGCATATGATATAGTTTTTTGGATTGTAAATACATGGTTTTGCAAAGACAATGCAGTAAGATTGTGTTTCTCCATTTTGATATATATGCTTTTTATAAGAGATTAAAAATATCTGTTTCATCTTCAAATAGCTATTATTTTTGTTTTAATTTGCCCAGGTTAACATTAAGGATAAAGTACTTGAACTGCTGATGTATTTTACAAAGCATTCAGATGAAGAAGTACAGACAAAAGCCATTATTGGCCTTGGTAAGAAATATTAATAGTTTTTATTATTCTGCTATAGTAGGAATCCATGCATTTATTTGTATAGTGGCAGGGAAGTTTGTTTAAAATCAAAGTTCACCACATGTTTTATTTGAGACCTGGCTATAGAAATGTAGTCAAAGGGATGCTTGGAAGCTGCATACTTCTGCAACAGAGTGGGTGCTTTTGACAGTGAATGCCTTTTTGATGTATGACCAAGTCTTAAAAAGCATCAAGTTTCCAAAGTAAATGGAGATGTTGGGTCTTTTTTTCCCACATGCAAATATGTTGTAACTCCAAATATTGTTTTTCAGTCCTCAAGGTATGGTTAAAGAATAACTAGAAAAAATGATGAAAAAACTTTGAGAATTTTAAGTGTAGGGGCAGAAATTCCACTGGAGTTGAGGGAACTCTGGCAATTTATACCAACTGGGGGATGCTCTGGGAAATTTCATGAGGCACTGAGATGATGCCATAGTCTAAATAGTTTATTTTGGGTCTTTGGCAGTATTTTAATTTTAAATAGATTCTTTGTCCAAAGGCATTAGTATCGTATCTCAGTGACTTGCAGTAATGCATGAACTGCCATTGAGTGGTTTGTATCATGTTCATCCTCTCCTCAAGGACCAAAACTGTACATGTAAGAGCATCTTGTTTGGACAGATAGGCCTTGATTTCTGGAAGAGTTCAGTTCATGGTTATGGTTTAGTCTAAAGAAATTTGTCTCCTATGTGTGTGAGCTTGCATTGTATGGTTTAACTGTATATAACAATTTTCTTCCTTATGCTGCTGTTTAGGTGGCTTTTTAGATATCCTGGTACAGTTCAGGCTAGGGAGGACTGAGGACAAGGACTGAGACTGAATCTTGATTTGATATTCTGTGAGGAAACTATTGCAGATCGCTGAGTGGTATTAATGGCTTTAGAGTTGCCTCTGTTGCAGGAACAGTGCTATGGTGCTAACAACTAGCTGGAGGTTTTTCTAGGCATTGTATCAAGATGCACAACACTTACTGTAGTCCATTCTAATTTAACTGTTCTATACAAAATATTGCACATGGGATAGGGGCTGCCTTCCTAACCAGAGACATGATTGCTTTACTCATGGAGGCTGAGAGTGTTGCATTCATCAGAAATGTTCCTGAATTACAGACTGAACTGTGATCAGTTTGGGGAAGAGGAGAAAACAGGAGTGGCTATCAGTAGGCATTCTGCAGATTTTTTTATTCTTTTTTCTTTGCCTGTAAACATGTCAGTCCTTATCTTAGTTAAACCTCAGACAACTGTTTTCAGTGATATATTAGTCTCATCTAAGTACTGGTTCCACTTTGAAGGTAGCTGCTTGGGTGTACAGAGATGTAGTAAGCAGTGCAAAGATCTATTTTACAGGCTGGTAATTGAGTCAAGTTGTCAAATCCGTTCAACATTTATGTGCAGCAATAAGATGAAAATTATTAACAAGCTAATTCAACATTTATAAACAGTGAAGGCATCAAATTAAGAGTGTGTACTTTCCTATTGGTGTTTATTAGTGCGTCCTTACAGTAAGGACACTCAACAGTTTTAACCTTTTCTTTGGAATGTGTCACTGCTGTTGAGAGATTAACCATAAGCTTAATGGTTACAGTTATACTTCTCTTCCAGATGTGTACTTGAAAGGCAGATTGAGGATAAAAAATTTTGTTAGTATCTTAACAGGTAATGTCTTACTCAGCCAAGTTCAGTGCTTAACCTTAACAGAGTGAAAACAAAGCTATGAAGAGAAGTGGTGTGAGAGCAGCCCCAAGATGTGAAGTCAGTCCTTAAAAGAGCACAGCAGTTGCCTTTTTTCATCCCCTATGACAAATTCTTATGCCAAGTAAAATGTCTTCCCTGCTTAGAGGGGATAGAAAAATAATAATTTCCCTAAGAGTACTGGTGGTTTTAAATTCTTTTAAATAAATGAATGAAAGAAAGAAATAATTATGGATTGTTACACATGCATGCAAGTGCTTTCCATTTTCAAAATTAAACTTAAGAAATGGGTTGGACTTTCTCAGAGGTGGTCAAGTTATAAGCATCAATATACACCTGTATAGAGTGGACAATTATACTACCTATTTCAAAGAGGATCATCATTCCTTTTTCTTTCACCTCTTTCCCCTCCATCTCCCCTGCCTTCTTTCCTCTTCCTGTTTTGAAATTGAAAGGAGATCTTATATGCACTGAGGTCTTGCCCTAGACATAGCCTTTACCTTCACTGTCTCTTCTGTGTGCACAGAGCCAGTTTTAAAAACCTGACTCAGTCTTCCCTTTGTTACACCCACTTTAATACATTGCTTTCACATAATTTTGCTTTCTTTTTTCCCCCATTCTTCTATTTTTATGTTTTCTGTGTGTTCATTCAGAATCTTAGTTTCCTATGGTCGTGAAAAATACACTTAATGTTTGCTTTTCTCACAGTCTTAAAAATTAATTGAGTAGTTAAATATAGTTTAAATTGGGAAGTTATGTTCCCATTGCTGTTTTTTTATGATACTCTGTAAGAGTCTGTTGGCAGCACTCCTAAATCTACATATGTGATCTAAAATTATATATGCTGTTATTTATTTAGATCAAACTTTTTTATGAAATAAAGACTTCCCTGACTAAGAATAACCAGTTTTGTCAAGGGTAAGGCTGCAGCTAAAAGCAGTTCTATAGTGTGTATCTTCTAACAGATGTAGTCTTGGGAATGCTTCAGATAATTTTCAAGACATGACCTTAATAGGTATATGAATAATTACAGCGAGAGGTCTAAATTTTATTGTGTTCACTATATTTTTTTCTTTTAAGATTTTATTGTTTAAATACTCAGGATATTTAGCAATTTTTCCACATTTTCTGTGTCTCCATATGAATAACTCTTCATAGCTGCAGCACAATGTTTTTCTCAAAATGTAGTAGAAAAACAATGAGTAATTTTTTCAGCAATGTTCCTCCCTTGCTCTTGGGAGACCTCCTAGTCATTGAGATGTAGATCGGTACACTGGACATGCTTCCAGACCTATATAACTCTTAGTTCAACTGGCCTGGGTTGGGACCTCATTTTTATCTATCAGACAGGTAATAGAACTCCTTATAAACCTAGAATGATGTCCATATGAAAAAGCAATACTGTTTGTTAGTACTACACTTGGGAGGAGATAAATTTCATACCTCTATTTTGAAGAAAGACTTAAGAAGCAGAAATACAATTTCTAGTTAATAACATGGAATATTTCCCCTTTTCTTCCACCCTTAGGATTTGCATTTATACAACACCCAAGTTTAATGTTTGAACAGGAAGTGAAGACCCTGTACAACAGCATTCTTTCAGACAAGAACTGTTCGGTAAACTTAAAAATCCAGGTGTTAAAAAACCTCCAGACCTACTTGCAGGAGGAGGATACACGTATGCAGCAGGCAGACAGAGACTGTAAGTGCTGAGTTCTTCTATGCTGAGGCAGGCAAAATCTAACTTTCTTGCATACAATTACTATATACATGAACTGAATAATTTAAGATTGTTATCTAAGATATCTTGTGTACAATATTACTAATTAGAATAATTTTCAAAAATTCATTATGTGCATAGGTATATGGAGACGTGTAGCTTATTATTTACTTTCAGGATGTATAAATCCTGAAAGCAATCCAGAATGCATAATTGCTCTAATTATGGTAGTAATACTTTTTATCAAAATGTTCTCTAAGGTTAATTAGCAGATACAAAATAAGAAATTGTAAAAAATAAAACCTTTATCAAGGAACGAGACTTTAAATTTGGGTGACTTTAATTTTTTTAAGTATATTTGCTATCAGACTGTTCTATGTTTCATGAGATCATAAACCCATTCTAAGATGGCTGAAATGTCTTTGTATTATAAAGCTGAAAGATGAGTATGCATCAAATAACAGCAAAGTAAATGATTATATTGTGTGAGTGTGCTATTGCTTTCATCCTTTTTACAGGGAAAAAAGTAGCAAAGCAGGAAGACCTGAAAGAAATGGGTGATATTTCCTCAGGGATGAGTAGTTCCATCATGCAGCTATATCTCAAACAGGTCCTTGAGGCTTTCTTTCATACCCAGTCCAGTGTACGCCACTTTGCTCTAAATGTCATTGCACTGACATTAAACCAGGGTCTCATCCATCCTGTTCAGGTATGGTAACCTTTTATGGTGTAGTTTTGTTTTGGTTTTTTTTTTGTCCTCAGGTTTCAGAGCTTTTTACACTTGCTAGATACATTTCTAGTTTTTCTCTTGCAGCTATGTTACAGTAATCTCTTACTGTAGCAAGGGGCCTTTACAGAAAGCATATTTTGAAATTTAGATTCCAAATGCTGTATTTTCTTGTCTTTGGATCAAGATCTAAAAGCCCAGCCAGTGCCTAAAGTGCATGTGCAAATGTACATTGGAGCATATTTCTGTTATGAATTTCAGGTGTATGCCAAGCTCTTTTCTTTAATTCTTTATCCTGAAAACTGTGATAGCTCGCCTCCACCTCAATTCCCATGTTATCCAAACACTATGGAATTCCAGAGTCAATGTCAGAACTTCAGTTATCTCCATTATTCTTTGCTTACATAATATTTTTGTAATTATTTGTTTATAACACAGCCATTGTGCATGTTCAGTCATAACTGGTGGTGTGTGGTTTGGATTTTTTTAAATGGCATTTTTTGTAGTGTAAATTGACTTTGGAGTTTGAGAGAACTGGAAATACTACCTGAAACCTCACACAACTTCTATCATTTATAATGCCTCCAAGTCTCAATGGATATCAGTGACCAGTGGTGTCCCTCAGGGGTCTGTATTGGGACCAGTGTTATTAAATATCTTCATTAATGACACATACAAAGGGATTGACAGTACTCTCAGCAGGTTTGCAGATGACACCAAGCTGAGTGGTGCAGGTGACTCACCTGAAGGACAGGGCCATCCAGAGGGACCTGGACAAGCTCAAGAAGTGGCTCATTGGAATCTCATGAGGTTTAACAAGACCAAGTGCTGGTGCTGCACCTTAGTCAGGCAATCCCCGGGATCAGTCCAGGCTGGGGGATGAACAGATCAAGAGCAGCCCTGGGGAGAGAGACTTGGGGGTGCTGGTTGGTGAGAGGCTGGACATGCCCCGTCTGTGTGCACTGGCACCCAGAAAACCCCCTGTGAGCTGGGCAGATCCCACAGTGTGGGGAGCAGAGGAGGAGGGGATTCTGCCCCTCTGCTCTGGTGAGACCCCACCTGCAGTGCTGCCTCTAGCTCTGGGGTCCCCAGCAGGGAAAGGACATCAACCTGTTGGAGCAAGTCCAGAGGAGGCACCAAGATTATCAGAGGGGATTGAGCACCTCTGCTATGAGGAAAGGCTGAGAGATTTGGGATTGTTCAGCCTGGAGAAGAGAAGCTTTGGGGTGACCTAATTGTGAACTTCCAGGACCTGAAGGGAGCCAACAAGAAAGATAGAGAGGGACTTTTTACAAGAGCATGTAGTGAAAAGATGAGGGGAAATGCTTTCAAACTGACAGGGAGTAGGATTGGATTATTAGGAAGAAATTCTTCCCTATGAGGATGGTGAGGCCCTGGAACAGGTTGCCCAGAGGAGCTGTGGCTGCCCCATCCCTAGAAGTGTTCAAGGCCAGGTTGGAGGGGGCTTGGAACAACCTGGTCTAGTGGAAGGTGTCCCTGCCCATGGCAGGGGGTTGGAATGAGATGACCTTTCCAACCCAAACCATTCTATGATTCTATGATAACACTGGTCTTTTGTGTATTTTGTACTATTTGCTTGAAAAAAGTAGTCAGGTAGTAAGTTGCATAAAGCTTCCTATTCTAGTTTCTGAAGTAGTCAGAGTATAGCATAAACAACATTGTAATAAAAGCAAAGAGTGAGAAAGAAGAGATACAATGACTCTAAATAATAATTTCATTTGTTTTTTTTAAGTGTGTGCCGTACTTAATTGCTATGGGCACAGATCCAGAGCCCTCTATGCGAAACAAAGCTGACCAGCAATTGGTGGAAATAGACAAAAAATATGCTGGGTTCATTCACGTAAGTAATTCTAATTTATCATTTTACAAAATACTGTTACGTTCTCTGGTGACTCAACACTTGGATAGGCCTCAGCTGCAGAAAAATAATATAAATAACAAATAAACAATAACTATAAGCAGTTGTAAAGAAGATCCCAGCTCTTTCCCCTGTTTGGAGATTTCTGTTTGTAGAAATAGAAAGCATTTAATAATTTGAAGCACCTCTTCCAGTCTAAAAATTCCTTTAATTTATAATCCACAGTAGTGTTTTCCTCACTGAATAGTATGTTAAGAGCATTTATTTGATAAGTGGTAAGGACAGCTGCTTCATAATGTTTAGCCATGATTTTCCTGTATTAACAGAGAGTACTTTGTAAAAGTAGAGGTCAGTATATATGTATTAGAACATTAAGACACCAATGCTTTATAAATTGTAATCTAAGCAGAAGGAACACAAGATTTTAAGAACTGAGGGATCTTGCTGAAAGGAAAATCTGAGGGCTAAGTGAAGACTTGTGGAGTTGTGGCATAGTGACAATAGTTCTGCTAAAGATCTGAAACTGAGTTGCAGCACCCCTTCCTTATTTCAGAAGGCCTCAGTCTTAGTTCAGTGTGTGTACTACATTGTGGGACTTTATAAATTTAATTGCATTCCACTGAAATTCAAGCATTGCACTGTTCATGGCATCCAAAGAGATACCTGACCTCATCACAGTCTACAACTCCCTCATGAGGGGAAGAAGAAGGGCAGACACTGATCTCTTTGTGACCAGTGACAGGACTCAAGAGAACAGCTGGAGCTGTGTCAGGGGAGGTTTAGGTTGGATATCAAGAAAAGGCTCTTTACCCAGAGGCTGGTCAGGCATTGGAACAAACTCCACTGGGAACTGGTCACAGCACCAATCCTGACAGAGTTCAAGAAGCGTTTGGACAACACTATTGGCACATGGTGTGATTCTTGGGGATGGTGCTGTGCACGGCCAGGAGTTGGACTCGATGATCCTTGTGAATCCCTTCCAACTCACCATATTCTGTGATTCTATGAATGAAGTGGTGATTGGCGGCTGTCTTGGCCACAGCAACCACTGAGCAATCGAGTTTAAAATCTCTGTTGCCAGGAGGAAAAGTGCCAGCAAAACCTCACCTCTAGTCATGAGGAAAGCAAACTTCAGGCTGCTCAGGGAATTAGCGAGTAAGGTCCCCTGGGAAAATACTTTTGCAGGTGCTGGGTCCATCAGTGCTGGTCACTTTTTAAACATCTCCTCCTAAGGGCATGGGAGCTGGCAATTCCCAGATGTCAGAAGTCAGCCAGGCAAGGAACAAGGCCAGCTTGGCTGAACAGGGATCTTCTCTTGGAAATAAAGCAATAAAGGAAGGTGTGTGCCCAGTGGAAGCAAGGTCAGGTGGTATGGGAAGAATACAGAGATGCTGCTGCCACTGTAGGGAGAAAATCTGTGTGGCCAAAGCTCAACTGGAGCTGGAGCTGGACAGTTGTGCTGCTTCTAGCTGGGGTAGAGTTAATTTTCTTCCAAGAAGCTGGCAGTGGGCTGTGTTAGGGTTTGTGCTGCACACAGAGTTGATAATAGAGATGTTTTTGTTATTGCTGACCTTGCACAGAGCCAAGGCCTTTTCTACCCCTTGTACGCTGGACAGGGGGCTGGGGGTGCGTGGCAGGTTGGGAGGAGACACAGCCCGGACAGGTTACCCCAGCTGATCCAAGGAATATTCCAGACCATATGACATCATGCTCAGTATGTAAAGTGGGGGGAAGAAGGAGGAAGGGGAGGGGCATTTGGAGTGATGGTGTTTGCCTTCCCAAGTCACCGTTCCACAGGATGGGGCCCTGTTTTCCTGGAGGTGGCTGAACACCTGCCTGCCCTTGGGAAGGGCT
>VWZS01001515.1:1967239-1982204 GCA_013397075.1 Rhabdornis inornatus | reverse complement strand
CAAAATAACACGATGCAACAAAGTTGTTGAAGTGAATAGTTCAGAGAAACTGACAATGCACATTAAAAAGTGTGTTTGGAGCGGAATTTATGTTAAAAACCCACCCTATTATTATTTCAATTGCTCAGAGAGTGTGTTTCATTGTGTTAGACTTTAGGAGATTTTCCTCTATGTGTGTGTGTATATAGAAGGTCCCAAATGACAACTGGGAAACAATACATGGAATAACACCTTGGGGAGAAGACTAGCCAGTTGTAGTCCCAGACTCGATTATGGCTAGACTAAGGAAGTGAATTCTGTTCAGTACTCTAATTCATAAGGTGGCAGTGAAGAAAATTGACAAAATCCTAAGTGATGTTTCAAAATAGTTTTTGAAGAATGTTTGCCAGTAAAGAGAATCAAAGTATAAAACTTCTGAAAAACAACCCCAAAACCAAAACAGACTTGATGCCAAATCTCAGTAATTTGTGGAAGATAAGTAACTTTTTAAAGTTAGTGAATAAGAAAAAACTCTGTGACTTTAATGAAGAACCTGAGATTCTGCATTCTTTATGCGGCTGTTCGTTTGTTTTTATAAGTTCTGATCTAATAGTATACTGGTGAATGTAGTATAACTTTTAATTTAAAAAGTTGAATATTTAGAATCTTTGACTCCCTACATAGACATTTTTTAAATATGTATTTGCTATGTGTCTCATTTTTTTCTGTCAGGAATTTTGAGTTATTAGTGACTGCCATGAAGAGCCAGACCCTTGTCAATATTGCAGAACAGTATGATAGGGCCCTTTGAATATGGTATGAAAGGAAAGCTGGAAGATTACCATCTGGAACAGACCATCAGTGAGCTAAAGCTGGCATTTCTGGCTTTCTGCCAGACCTTTCCTGCTGTCTGACTAACCTCAGGATTGGACAATGAGGGATCTCCAGGTGGCTTAGTGTCCTGATTTTCCTTCCCTCTGCTCCATTGAGTGAAGTAACCTGCAGTACAGCCAGAATGGTGCAATCCTGCTTTCAGAGGTTAGACAATATATAAAAGTAAGGAAATAGAGATGCAAAAAAACCCCCAAACAATCAAAAAAACAACAAAAAACACAAGCAAACAAACAAAAACAACCAGAAAAGCTGTAGAGGAAAGCTTAAAATCCATGTATTTTGCTGGCAAAATCAACAGATTGAGTCTCTCCGTATCTTCATAGAAATGTTAGCTGTAGGGAACCTCTGGGTGTTTTTACTCAAATTTCCTGCTTGAAGCAGGACTACTACTAACACCACTTCAGATCAACCAGGCTTTCATTGGTGCACATTGGTGAGCTGGTTTCGTATGCTGGACCATTGTGCAGACGAGGAACCTTTCTTTGCAGCAAACACAGCTCCTTGTTCTTTTTGTCCCTGCCTTTCCTTTCCAGACAGCCTGCATCCATGACCATATTCTGGTCATGTGTGCTACCTCAGATCTGGGATTCTGATTATGCCACAGCTCTGCTATCATACACAAACTTCCAGTTCTACTTGTTCATTGCTCAAACTCTGTTCAGTAGTGTACCTGCCACTGTTTGAAAAGCCTGAATGCCCTCTGTTTCATGGCTTTCTCCAATATGTACTTCCCCTTTATCTGCACTGCTTCCTCATTTACTCCTTTATTTAGATACCATTCCCTCATGACCCTATCTTAAAGTGTTCTCCACTGGGTAGCAAACCTGTTTGCAAGGATGTGCTCTTGTGTGGACCTTTATCTGAGATCATCCAGCATCTTGTGTCTGTAAGCATAGAACTGGGGATAGAAGAAGAAACTACACTGCATAGCTGATTGAGATTGAAGTGCTTCTTCACATTTTTACAGCTCAGGACCATTATGGTAAGGTAGTGAAATTCATCTGGACACAGGGATGTCCTGCTGTGTCCTTAGTTCATGAGATTCATCAAACTGGCTAACCAAGGACTTAATGCGCCTTGCAGGAGCTTGTGTGAGGTGTTCAGAAGTTAATGAGCTGAATTAATTCTAAGAAAACTGAAAATAAAGTCTCAACTATATATAGATAGAGAGATATGTATAGGTACATATATAGCTGTTGGAAAGAATGTTCCTGAGGAGCAAGGGAGTTTATGAGGCATTTTGATGTCTTTATATGAAGCTGTACAAATTTCAGCCACTTAACTTTAGCAGGAATATCCTGCAGTGTTTGAAGTGGGTGAATAATTTAAAATAAATAAGGTCAATGAAGAAGACCCTGTTTACCAGTCTGAAATGTAAATTCTGAAGAACCTTTAGAGATTTTGTTCATACAGAAAAAAGAAAGTAAATTATTAGGTCCTGCATTTTATAAACTGTTGAAGAAAGTTCAGTTATCTCAGAACTTTGGTCAAGATCTTTCAGCATGTGGCCATCAGTCTTCGTTGTGTAAAAATTTAACTGATTTTTAAAACAATATTCTTGAAAGTGCATTTGAGAGGGTTCATGAAGACCAGATGAGATGTCTAGATGTTTTTCTCAGAAGCAGTCTGTGAACAATATGCCATCTTTTAAAAACATTATTAATGATGTTATTTCCTGTTCCAGAATTGCCCTTGGCTACAGGAATAGGTAAAATTTTTGTGGTGACATTTGCATTCTCTGCTATTAAATAGGTGGGTTTTTTCTACTGTTTTACTTCAGGGCAGGCATTTGGCAAATATAGCAACTCTGGTTGTTGGACTGGATTGCTTTCTGAAAATTTTATTGCCCATGCAAGCATAATGTGGACACACATGGTAAAATTTGAAGTACATATAGTGAATACCACAAAGAAAGTTCATAGGCCATTTTTTTTTTCAAAGTTTATTAGTAATCATGAAAACACTCAGGCAGAGTTTGTGTTTTGACAGCTTTTGTGGTCAGTAAGGTGTGCTTATTGTCAGAACTCTGTAAAGATTTTCTCGCCTCTCACCTGTCTCATATACATCACCTGACTACAACAGAGCATGATAGTGGACTAGGAAGGTCATGGTAAAATGTAACGTATGTTGGTGTAAACTTTGAATTAGATTTGATACTTCAGTCTTTCCTTTGCTTCCCTCTAATAAAAGATATCCGAGAGGTAACTGTTACCACTGAATTAATAATAATGTCTGCTGTAAGATAAGGGCAGCTGGATTATTCAGTTATTTGGGGAAGGAAGTGTACTGCATCAGCAGGGTGTGTGGTCCAGGATCTCACTGCTCAGTTGTTATGGTCTCACTTCAGAGTTACTCATGAGTAAGTAAGACAAAAGGGTATGGCTCTGAGCAGTACCCATTCCTTCTTAGCCTTTGCAAGTATGAGGGAGCTCAGTGGAGCTCCATTACTGCTGCTAATAGTTCTGGAGGTCTGTGTTGGGATACTGAGAAGATGTACTCTGTGAAGATGTGGTGATCATTGCATGTCTGCCACAAGTTCCATCTCTTATGAAGTGCCAGGAAAAAAAAAATCAATCTGACAGCTGTTCCTGTGTGAACTGGCCCTGGGAATTGCTGAACGTCATTGGCACACACAATTGTGCATCTGACCTAGGGATGAATAGCTCTGAATTTTAACCTCCGAGAGCACTCATGGAAAAGAAATTCAGAAATCTTCTGGGCTATCTTGGTATCCCACGGCAGGATCAGTTATATTCTGTCAGATCCCTAATTTGTTCTTAAAAACATTCTCTTCCAGTGTGGCACAGTTCTTACTGTTACAAAATAAAAATCCTTCTTGCTGCAGTTTGAACATATTGTTTATCATTCTGTCTTTTGTAGATGTTTCTTATTTTCAGCAGCCAGTTTGGTATATAGCAACTTACAGATCTCCTTCTTGATGTCTTTTTTCATACATGAAACAATCCTCATTCTGTCCAGGTTTCCTCACAGGTTATGTTTTTTAGAAATCTGTCTCTGCAATTGTTCTGCATCTTTCTTGGAGTGTGATGCCCCAAACTGAACATAAGACAGGTCTGTTCAGAGAGGATTACTTCACTAATGCTGTAGCTTTTAAGTGGTATTGTACATTTATGCAATATACAATAAGATAGGAATTCATTGTTTGAGATCCTCTCCTACAGAAATGCAACTGAAAATGTGGTTCCTCCTGCATTTATACAGTTCATTATTTATGCAATTAATTATACTGTTAATTACTAAGATACCCAAGTACCTTGTATGTGTTTCTAGTAATTGACTCCTTTGCCACCCTTAAGCTGTAGATTGGACCCAGCATCAAATAAACATTAGAAGGTAGGTGCCTAAATGTACATCATATGTTAGTGGTGTCGCTAAATTCCCAATCTAGTCAATGGAGCCTGGCCAATTGGACATGCCTTACTGAGGGTCGGATGAAGAATCTCATTTAGGTCCCCAAACACCAATAACTGTATTGACTTGTCCTCCATTAACTGTAAAAATAATTAGTTTGCAATCTGGACTGGTATCTCATTTACACATGTCATTCTGATTTCTGATCCTGCCTTCAAAGATACTTGCAGTCTCTTAGAGCTCAGTATCGTCTGGGAATTTCATAAACATAACTTCTATTCCACTGCTGAAGCCATAGATATAAATATTGAATGGCATTGGACCTGAAACAACCTCCACAACCCTGTGGAGCCCTACGCGACATGCTGCTCCGTTGTGATTTCAGCAATTGTTTTCTGAGGGTTTCTTCAAGTAGACAGCACCCATGTTAGCACTTGAATAATTAATTTAAGCCTGCTGTTGAAAAATGCTTTGCTGTTTTGTGGTTTTGTATCTTTAGGATTATGAATTCTCTTATTTTACAGTGACATTAGAAAAAAACATCCTATTCCCCTCCTCCCTTTATTAAACTGCTCTCTTTACCTTCTTTGTCAAAAGCTGACTTCAGTTTATTTTGAATTTTCGCAGAACAAAATGTCCAGATGTATTTCTTCTCAACTACTCCCAGATGTGGAAGTAGTTAAAATACATATTATTCCAGTCCTGTACTCTGCATGGTTCTGGCAGTGTTTTGAAAAATCTTTCCTCCCAGATCTCCCTGGTTTGGTGGTTTGCAACAGATCCCCACCATGGGAGTGTTCCTGGCTTTTTCATCTCTAACTTTGCAATCATCACATGAAGCTTTCCCAAGATCCCTATGGCCTGTAACTACATCAGTTCTGTGTGTTCTTAATGTACAATGCAGCACCAACCCTTTTGAAAGAGCAGTGCCTCTTTATACCCCCACAAGGGTTATCCAAGTCTCTGTTACTCCAATTAAATAATAGTTTCTTTAGATATCTGGCTTCTCCAGTTTCTTTCCAGTTGTGTAGTGTGGGCACTTAGAACTTCAGTGGACTAATTCACTGTTCTTTCTTTATGTTCTTAATTAGTTTCTTTCAAGTAGCTTTCAGACCCCAACATAATTCCTTTTCAAAGATCCCCACAGGATTTTGGTTTTTTTCCACACCAATCCTGACTTTAAAGTATTTTTCAGTTAATGTAATAAATCAGGGTGTAAAGATGCTTTTCTCATTTTCATGATATGAGCTCCATTCCTGTCCGTTTGCTTACACAGTGCTGCCCACTTGATTTGGAAGCCAAATTCCTCAGCATCTTCCAAGTCTAAAACAGAAAAATGTCTCATCAGGAATAGGTTCAGTTAAAAGTCTTTTTGCTTCTACATCTAGCAAGTTCTTTCCCTGTTGCTGCAGTGGTGGCACCGGTTGTGGTAGCTGAAACAGTAAGTTGGCACCGTACACTGTGTTTCTTCTCCTTCATGCTCCTGAGCTGGAGCTTGTTTGTGTTGGAGATGCAACTTTGCCAGCCACTTAGTGTCTTGCACAGGACTGGAATGCCCTCTTTCAGATTTCACTGTGAAACTTACTTCTTTGATCTTGTAGTTTCATTTCAGCACATACAATTTCGGTCAGCGCTTGTAACAGTGAAAATAAGAGCCTTGTAACTCTTAACCCAGGCTTCTTGTGCTCAAACTGGTTTCCTCGTCAGGGGTTTAGAAAGCAGCCATGCTTTTGAAGGGGCAGATTAAGAATTGTGTCTCATTTTAGAACTTTATCATACCAGGGTTCCTTAAATAAAAGATGTGGAGTTCCAGCTCGGATACGTGATCTCTGAGTATTTATTTTCCATTTAAATAAATTGATTTTGCACTGTTCTGATGAGGTCAGGGTGCCAGACTTAAGGTTTACTTGATCTTAGCAGAAGTGGGTGTTGTGCTAAAGAAATTCCACTGCATTGGGAGGCTTTGAACCTTGTGGTTTTGGCAACAGTGTCTTTTGACTTGCCAGCAGACCTCCAGTGAAACCCTACAGTGTCTGTCTTGAATGGCAGTGGAACAGTTAACAGTGCTAACATTTAGAACAGCTGTAGTTGCTTCTCTGGTGTTGCCATCCAAAGGGGGAGAGGGGACTTCAGCTTGGACCTCCATGGTGGCAAGGTGGGAGCACAGCCAGATCCACGGCATTCAGGCTTTTGTCCAGGGCCAAGATGCTTCAGGTGAAGTACATTCCTTGAAAGCTGGATAAAGCAGAAGTGAAATTATAAACTATGGGCAAATATATATTCCATGTTCTTTTCTGGACCTCATGCCCAAGTAACTTTAAACCTCTTTTATCTTGTTTCTTTCATGTATAAAGTCATGTCCTTTAGCTCATTTGTAACACACAAGCTTTTCGCTCCAAAACCTCCATCTCAGTCTTGGGTGTTGGCCAGCATTTGGGAGTCTCAAGTTCTGAATTGGTGTAATTTTTCTCTTTGAAGTGCTTTAATTCACCAGTTCTAGGAAGATCTGTCAGAGTGGGGTCTGTTCCCTTTTCATGGCTCAAAGGGGGCCTGCTTATGACATATCTAATCGAATGGAATTAGGGGGAAGATGCAGACTGTGGTTTTGATTCCTATTAGTGGGAGCCTGAAGAATTACTTTCCTGCGTGATCTGATATTCACTGTGTTATTTAAAGGCCTAATGTTCTGTCATGTATAATTTATGCAATAGAGGTGCATTTCCATTATATTAGATGAAGAATGATATTAGCAGCAGTAAACTGTTGTAATGTTACAGTTTGGTTTTTTTTTTTTGAGGTATCACAAAAGATATTTGAACAGCCTTTCCCCCTAAATTTATTTTACTCTGCTCAAAAAATCATGGAATCAGAACTATTTGAAGCTTGAATGGATCTCTGAAGTCCATCTGGTCCAGCTGCTTCTTAAAGTAGATCAAATTACTCAGAGCCTTAGTTGGATTTTGAGCATCTCCAAGGATGGATGTCCCAGCTTTTGTGGGTACAGAAGGCATTTCTGTCACTGTATGAAGCCTCTTTTGGCAATTTTCCCACCCTCTTATATTCAGTGAGAATATCCTTTATCACAAAGTGTGTTTATTGCCTTTTGTGTTGCCACCTTGAATCTTTGCGAAAAGTTTGGCTTTATTTTCTCTCTACCATCCTTTTAGTAGCTATAGACAACAGTAAAACCTCTGCTGATCATAATTTTCTAAAGGCTGAAAACCTCCTGAGTTTCACAGCTTTATCTTATATTTAATTTTCTCCAGAATTTAATTTGTTTCTGAGACGAAAGTATATTATATGTGACTTTTACTATTTATTTTATTTTTAAAAATGCAAAAGAAATCTTCAAATGTAACATACGTGTACTTGGAGGATGTCCTTTACGAAGCAATTTTGTCGGGAATTTTAGGTCACTGTTGTGTGAATTAGGGTTTTTTTGTAGAGCGTATGTGTGTGAATGCGTATTTCTGAAGTTTCTCTAGATGATGTGTAGGATGTTATGTTTACTGCTACTGGAATTTCAAATCTTTCTTTTTGTAAATAATCATTGAAATAATATAAAATGGAAATTTACAGTAGTGCTTTTTGTCTATCTGTCCGTATATCTGTCACAGAATGGTAGAAAAAAAAAGTAGTCGTGTCCTTGAGGCTTTATTTCACCAGAAGTACATTACACATCACCTGTTGATGATTTCTTCTGTTCAGCTTGGAGGCAATGATCTTCAGCTGGATTCCCCTGACAGCTAATCAGAGTCAGTGCTAGCGTTGGGATTAACCATGAGAAATTGCTGAGCTCTCCTTGGCAACTCTTACCCAGCTCTGGAGCATTTGTTGTCAACAGAAAGACCAAATTCTGCCAGACCTGATGGTCGGCAGGAGACCATTCCACTACAGCATCGTGCGGCTCTGCTAGAAAGGCGAGGAAGCTGCTGGCTAAGGTGCATATCCAAGGAATCTGAAGTCTGCTGATCAAACCAAGCTCCTTTGGCATTCAGGTTTGCAAATTTAAATTAAAGATAACTGAGGGTTTAAAATTCCCCTTAAACATAGATGATATTGTTTTCTAGGTAATGAAGTTCCTAGTTCTCAGAACCTTTAGGCTGCCTTCTGTAAAGCCTCGCAAACCAATGCCTTGTCAGTGAAAACAGTAATTGATACTGTCCTTGAACCTCCTGCAAATCCTTGCTTTTGGCACAGACTTTATTACTCAAATATGAAAAAGCTGGGAGTTAACACGCAAACTTGCAATTCCCTGATCTTAGCAGATGGATCATAGCCATTTCAGAGATCAATGACTGGTAACTGAATTATTCACCCTCTTAGCAAGGAAATATCTTGGTATCTGATCTGCAGTTTTCTTCAGGAAGCCCTAGTCATTTACAGACAAGTTTTTTTCCCACTTGGAAGGAATTTTATGTGTACTAGATACTCTTTGTCTTCCAGCTCTCATTTAAAATTAAAAAAAAAAAAAGTCTGTCTAATCCCTAATCCTCTCCTGGGGTTCTTAAATTTTGCTGGAGAGTATAACCTGTCATAGTGTCCAAATGTGCATCCTTTCAATGTGAATATTTTGGTTCCACTTACATAAAACTTTAATTTTGTGTCTGGCAAGATATCTGCTTCCTACATGTTTCAAACAAATATTTTTACTTTAACAGCAAATGCTATCTTCTTAGTAATATGTAATGAGCTGTTAACTGTTTTTTTCTGAGTCCTGATACTCAAATATGTAGGAATATATTAAAAACTGTGTTTTACCATCTTTTTGGGCTAATTCTTTCCTGCTTTTTCTTGCTGTAAGCCAGTAAATTCGTTGTTTGGTTTCATGTTTCTATCACAGAGTGCTGCAAAGCTCATATTTTTGATGAAGCAACCTATAAATGCCTGTCTCCCAGAACCTTTGCTGTTTTCTTTTCTCTCGAAAATGAGCCATCTTTCTCAATGTCTCCTTTACAAATTGCCACTTCTACAATGTTTCCTATATTGCATTGCCTCATGGTTTGGTAGCAGTGGCAGGGAAGATCTCAGTGGCTGGTTTGGTGAGATCCCCCTTTGCCTTGTGCCTGGAAGGACGGGCATGCTGGGAATCGAGCAGGGAAGAGTGCAGAAATTGTGCAGCAAAGAGCAGAGCTATTGGAAGAGAGGGATTTCTGAAGTGGCCTCTTTGCTTACTGAAGAGCCCTGTCGTGGTGCCCAGCCTGAGAGCAGAAGAGGAGTAGGGAGGAGACAGGCTGAAACCCTGGTTGCTTATCTCCATGCTCTTCTCACTTGCTCTGTTTTTCATGCCTCCAGCTCAGCTGTAAAGCAATAATTAACCTGAGCCTTTTAATTTCTCCCAGTTGGCTTTAAATTAACTCTGTTGTCATGTTGCGTGGAGTAATCCTTCAGGCATCAAAGATTTGAATTTTTTATGGCTGCATGGGTATTTACTGTTTGGTCAGTTTTCATTTTATTATTATAATGGTATTCATTATTTTTGGAATTTCCACGTTTGTGAAGAAGAGTGTCTTAGATACTGCACACATAGAGAAGAGAAAAGAAAAATCCCTGCTCTGTTAGCGCTGCAGGGAAGTAAAAAGATTTTAACAGTATTCGTGGCCAAACCTCCTGATGTGAAATAAAATGTGGCAAATTAGTTTGGGAAAATTTCAGTTGAAAATCCTGTTGCTAACCTCTGTTTGTTTCTTGAATAGACTTTCGTTTGTTTAGATGTACTGAAGTGGTATTGTTTGCCGTTGTTTTAGGTACAGACAGCTCTTTTCAAGGCAGGAAAATTTTAGGTTTCTTGTAAATGGCATTCTTTAAACAGTTTGCAATAGGAAGAGCCAAGGAAAAGACAGGATCTTTATTTCAGCACAGGTTCTCATAAATCTCATATTAGTATCAAAACAGTGGGACAAGTGATAATTTTTTTTAGTATATCATACGTTTATTTGTGCTCTAGTTACTGGAGAGTCTAAAACTGTTGTTTTATTAGTGTTGTTCAGTAATATGGTCCGTAACTACAATGCCTATTAAACACTTCATAAAGCCTTCAAGGAAACTTCTTACAAATGTTAGACCGTGTTTTTGTAAGTTATAGCTCTCTGGAAATTGGCTTATTGTCCGTTTTCCATCAAAGTGAAGTGTTCAGAAGTGGAGGATGACCTAATGTAATCTAGATTGAAAGTGTCAGTGAAACTTCATGTTTATCCTTAATTTGATATTGTATATGTTAATAGTGAATTCTTGTCAAAACGCATCTAAATAGATGGAAGGCAAGCAAGAAAGACATACCCAGAAATTAAGGCTGCTGCTTGCATCACTGTAGTAACAATAATTTTTTAAGTCAAGCTGTAGCCTGCTTATTTATTTGTGAAATGAGTGACAGAAACTCCAGCACAGGACAAGATAATATGGATAGGGTGAACTTTAAATATTCAGAACATGAACTCGCTTCTTTGCATTTGTTAAATGATGGTATGGAAATCTAGTAACGTACAAAAACTAATCTAGCAGTGTGCCAAAGTAATTAAAGCAAAGTAAATAATCTCCAGTGTTCTTATTCCCCACAGAAAATGTTTAATATCTTATCTTTCCAAAGTAGTTTTCTGCTAATTCATGATGTCTTTGTAGACTCTCCTTATTCAGCCAGTGTTGTTGTTTTCCATGGTGTGGAAATTTCTCCCCTCCTGTCACAAGGGGGAAAAACATGTTGGGTACTGTCTGTATTCCAAAAATTATATTTCTTCCCTACAGTGGAAATAATTAAGCCTAGAGCTGTAATCATCTCTGGTCATTTACTGTTTACTTAGCCAAAGGGCTTTGTTCACCTCATGTGTATGTGGTATATGATACTTTATAATGTTGTCTTGGTGCTGTGGGACATCTTGGTGCTGGAATCCAGAGACCTGATGCTGATCTTGTTTTGGTACAAATTAGAAGTAGCTCTGTTAAAGTAGGTGAAGCATGAGGCTGTTGTGAGACAGATCAGATTATCTGTCTTTGAGTCATCCCTAAATATTAGACTCTGATGACCTGTTGTTCTTGAAGTTCCCTGTTACTGTAGACAGGAGAATTAGAATAGGTCATAAATTGTGTTAAAATTGGCCATTATTCCTACATAGGAGAGCATGTTCCATTATCTATTACTACATGCTGAAACTTAGTTTTAAATGAGCCAATAAGTAAAGTTCGAGTCAGTGCAGTGATGCAGTGGTCTGACCTGAAACCACTCTTTTACTTTTTGTTTTGATGCTGATCACAAGAATGTAATGTGTAGACAAGGAAATGACAGAAGACAGGAAGAGCAGATGCTAGGCAATTAATGTACTTTTTTGACCAAAGGGAAAAAAAGTCACTGGTTCTAAACAAAAGATCCTTTGGAGACTATGTGATCATCTTTCAGTCTGGAATTTCTGTCTTACATCACAGCTACTGTGAGAGGATCGTGGTCACGTCGATTGTTGGAAAATTCCCAGTTCTGTTACATCCCTTTATTTCCAAATAAATGTTAGTTTATGTGTGATGGATGGCGCCTTTATTGAGAACTTCCAAGTGTTATGGGGAGGCTGAATCCAGCAGTCCAGTTAAGATGAGGCTGCTAGAGCTGCATGCCCCTGGGTCCAAGCAGCAGCAGGGCCAGGCTGTATTCCTACAGGAGTGTGCTAGTAGGCACACACATGTGCAATATACATGATATACATGGCCAGCTGCACAGATCCACAGACACACTTTGTACTCATGCAAGCTTGAATAGCAGCAATGACCGCATCCTGCTCCCCTCGCTGGCTGCCCAGCACTTACACCTCTTAGTAGGGAGTATATAATGTGTATATGTGCAGTGTGGACTGTCACTGCTCCCTAAATATCCTATTTCTGCTCGTGCTGGCACCTGGACATATGAGCTGCCAAAGCCTCTGTTTTGGTCCAGCTTCCAGAACAAACTCGCTGACACACAGGCATGGACACAAATGCACACTACAGACCCCCTGGCAGCTGGTCTTCCACGTGCCAGTTATCCAGTAGCTGGCTCTGGGTCCTCTTTCTTCACACAGGTGTCCCAATCTACACCCAGGCACTCCAGTCCCTCCAGCAGCTGGCTGGGACTCCCCTGGTCCCTGTGATAGCCACTTCCTCTGGTGGCCTTGCCCGTGGCAACAGGCTATGGGGTGACCCAAATAGCCTCTCCCATGGAATTCTGGTAATGGATGACTCCTCTGGCCCCCGACGTGAAAGCTGCCTTTGTGGAGCTGAGTTAGGGGTTATGTCTCCCATGGGTTATTGGGGCTCCCTGAGCTGCCACGGTGCCTCCAGGCATCTGTGTGCTGCAGATGGGAGGACTCCAGTGGTGGGATGGGGGAAATGAGGCAGGAAAAGATTTGGGTCCTCCTTGCAAACTGATGATCCCCTATGCTCCTTTGGGTGTATGCAGAGCAGTTTTTTACCACAGCAATCTAACACCAGGTAGCTAGACAGAGCAGGTTCAGTGGAGCAGCTTTTCCTTAATGTTTCTTGACATTAACAGCTCCATTTCTCAATTAGATTGGGAAAATAAAGTTGATTATGCATGTCTGCAGGGTGACACTGTACTGTTGACCAGTAACTGTAAAGTAAACAGGAAAGGTCACAATAAATAGTGTTTTAGTTTAGTTATACTACCTAGAAGGCCACAGCAGCTTACAGCAAGGCTGTTGTTATTGTTCCTACAGCCAGCAAGCAATGTTTAAAATACTTATATATTTATAAAGGGATAGATTTGGATAACATGGCTCTATTTTTTTTGAGGGTATTTTCTGTAAATATAGAAAAGTTCTTGTGCGTGTTTCTTTAGTAGCATTTCCATGTACTTGTTTTGTTTCCAGTAAATATTGTGAGCTTAAGCCTGCCTGTAAAACAACTTCTGTCTTTGCACTCTATCTCTGACAGAAATGACATTCTGAGATGAGAAGTACAGATGAAGATATTTGAAGAAAATAGTGGATTTGCTTAGATAATACTGATGCTTTTATAGGGTCATTAATAAAAGTCTGTCAGAGCTAACAAAAACTCTTTAGAGGGTACAAAGCAAAAGTGTTTAGTGTTAGCTTTAGTTTAATTTTCCCTAGTTAGGCCATACTCATTTCCTCCAAGGAAAACAGGACAGCTTATTTTTGCTAATTAGAAGTACATCACTGGTCTGAATCACATCTGTAATTAGTAGCAAGATTTTAAGTAGATGTCAGAGATTTTTTTTTGGTGTAAGATTTGCATTGTTAATCTACTATACATGCATACGTATGCGTAAATACAGATTTAATGAACAAAAGGAACAGCTGGTTGTTTTTCAAAGCAATCAGGTGCTTCATAGGCTGACATTGTTGTTCCTTCTGCTCAGAGCTGAATTCGTTGCATCTGAACAGCTCGATTTTGTCACTGGAAAGTAAGTGGGGTTGGGAAACCAGAAAATAAGCCTCTGCTTTGCTTCTGTCATCCACTCAGTCTAGTAATGCACTCTACAGAAGTGTTGGTGTAAATAGCATTCCTTAGGCTTGTTTGCTTGATTTTTGAGACAGATAGAGGGAAGAAAGTGCTCAAAGGAGGGAAAGATTTTGAGGGAATGCTTGCAGTGAAGCAGGACTGGGAGATGGATTTGGAGCATGGTTCATGTCCCTTCTGTGTCCAAATTGAACCACTGAATAGGTGCAAATGTAGATGGCAGGATAAAAATGGAAACTATTCAAACCAAAAGCAATTAACTTGTATACAGATGGCTTTCTGGCATTCACAGCTGCATAGATTTTGGTTGTGTACTTTTTTTAGATGTGCCACAGAAGGTTAAAGCCTCTATACGTCCATCTTCAGCTGTTCATGCACATAAAATAGATAAGAAAATGAAGCCAAGTGAGCATTGTGTGTAGTGCCAGACTTGCTTGCCGAGATAGGCATCTCAAACAGTAGTGCAACATCCTGGCCTGTCAAATGGCCCTTGTATTGGCCTTTTATGAGAAGAAATTACATATTTTATATCAAAGGAGTCACTTCAATTTCATGAAAATGAAATATGGAGAAGTGCTACATATATGTCATATCTTTAGGATAAAACCTAGGGCTGAGAACCCTGAACAGAGGTGGAGGATTGCTGAAAATATGAAATGTAGGTTCTTCAAGCAGCTTTGGTATATCCTGGAAACCACGTCTCTGGAAACTCTATGAATTAAGCTGTTTGACATAGAACCAAGCGTGCTCTTCATGTGCTCTTTATACTGCAATGCAGGCAATTAAGTTTTAAAAAAACTTGTTAAGCCACGCTTTACAAAAATGAAACCATTTCGGGTTAGTGTGAAATATGCTTTGATTTGCATTTGCATGTAGAACATGATAAATACTGGTTGGGTCAGTGGATACTCGCATTTTTGTCTTGCATTTCTTCCCCTTAAAAAAAAAAAAAAAAAGAAGTTTGAAATATCTGGTTCATATGGTCAAAACACTTAGACCAGGTTTCCCAAAATTGTAGCTGTAGTGTAAGTGCCTCTGCAGATATTTCAGGCTGGTACACAACCACTATTGCAATGCAATTACTGCTCCATGTGCATATATTGGCTGTGAGTTGTCACCACTGCTCAAGTGGAACAGTTGCAGCCCTGGCATAAAATTACCTGAATTTTGTTTCTCAATTTTTTTTGGTGGCATTATTAACTGGAATGATCTGTCTGAAGCTTCAGGTTTTGGGGTTTGCCTAGGTGGGTTTTTTTTTTTT
>VWZS01001515.1:1882571-1967212 GCA_013397075.1 Rhabdornis inornatus | reverse complement strand
TTTTTTTTTTTTTTTTTGCCGTTGGGGGTGATGAGAAACTCATTTGTCTGTTTTACTTTTGGTCTGACTTCCAACTGAAAAGCACCACAGCCATCACCTAGTGAAGCCCAGTTGGCTGGCAGACCATTGGAGTGCTTCCCAGAGGGCCCCAGTCTTTCCTTATCAACTGTGTGCAGTATGGATCTGTGCATGGATTGCTCTTAATCTCTGCCTGCTCCTGCTGTGTCGGCACAGTTGGTGAGTCTGCAGCTGTAGCAGCCATGTGCTTCATCGTCCTGCTTATTTCTTACAGAGCTCCTTTTTGGCCAGTGGGTACCTGGGAAGGGATGTCAAGGGCTCAGCTTCTTCTCTGTTTGAGAAGTGGGACCTAGTCTTTCAGACAGGAATTCCCTGTGGGAAATGAGGGGGTCCATCCTGCCAAATCTAGAGGGATACTGCACCTGTTTACTCATCACTAATAAGACTTCTCTATTTAATGTTCTCTGGGGTATGTGTTTCTCCCTTGATCTACTTGATGTGCTTTCTTGTGGTTAATGACCTGGATTTGCCAAGCACACTGACTCATTTTGGTGCTGGTTTCCATTATGTAAGCTATTAACAGGTCACTGCTCAGATGCTGGAAAATCTGTTTCAGGCTAATAGCAAGGTGCACAAGTGCCTCTCCATGGTATATTTGCTACCTGTGCACATGTGTTCTGGCTTGATAGTTGGTAGCAAATCCCACAGCAATATGGCATGCAGCATCTATTCTATTAGCAGTCAATTCCTAATCAGCCTTTCATTAACACATACAACACTTCACCTTTTCTAGGGTTTTTTTACTATGTGACTGAAGGAGAGTGAGAGGAAACATGCTGACATGGAGAGGAAGGTGTTGATAAGTAAGGAAATCAAATTCTTCCCAGGAGAAGCAGTGTTCTTGCAGTAGAGGAGGTAATAATGCAGGGTAAGGAAGTGTCTTGGAGCTGCATATTAAATCTGTCTCTCTGGCATTTTCCCTGAAAGTCAGTAACAAGACTGTTGAGGAATTTGAATTTATGAAGGCAATTCAGAAGAGAAGTAGTGCGACACAGAAAAGCATTGAAGAAAACTTGGTGGGGTTTATTTTAGGTCTCAAGTATTGACAACTCAAAATGACACTGTAGCAGCAGACAGCAATTACTGCAGGAGCAGATCCTTCTGTTGCCTCTTCTTTCTTACATTCATATAACGTCCTTTTGCTTACAGATGGTTCCTTCATATGCACACAGAGATTTTTAGTGTTTCCTTCACTGTATAGATAGAGAATTGGTGAATGAAAATTAAAGATGGGTCTAAGCTTGGATTTTATTTCTGAAATTCACCCATTTTCCATGAGGAGAGGATCACGCTTTCTGGCTGTGGCAACATTCCTAGAAGAAAAGAGTTCAAGGTTATTTTCTTCTTATACACTGTTTCTATGGCTGAAAGCCCCTAACAGGGTGAGCTTTCACCTGTTGATTTTTTTTTCTCTCTAGATGATGTCTGAAAATCTTTCAGGGAATGAAAGAGGTGAGTGAGGAAACAAAAACCCCACTCAAAAGAGCCTAGCATTGATACCTCATTCATTTTGGAGGAAGGTCTCTAAGTTAGGCTTCTCATGACTAGGATAATCCTTGGAGGAGCTTTCAGCCATACAGTCATTCACAGGCCGATGGCTAAAGCCAAAGATCTTTGATGGCAATACCTTTCCTTACCAGGAAGAAAATGAAAAAGCCAGTCTTTGGATGTGCTTGCACAGGAAGGAAATATCACAGTTAATGTGTGTGCTTTTCAGCATAAAGCAGTGCAGAGACAGTTTCCCTAGAAGAAAAAAGGACACTGAAGGATTTATTGTGTTGCAGTATTTATTATGTAAGAGGAATTTGCATGGTAAAGAGAGAAAGCAGATTTTATTCAGAATATAGAGGACGGGATGAATGATGTTAATGAAAAGCTGATTGATGGGAGCAGAAGTTTGTCTATTACGACACTCATATTTTCTGAACCCCAGCAATCATTTTATGGACATCTGAGTTAAATGATGGGTGTATTAATCCTTTGGCATGCTAAATTTTTATAGTCTGCTGTGCCAAGATGGTGGTGGGATGAATCCAGATGTGATCCTACAGATGTTAGTTAGGGGGCCTGTTCTCCTCAGCTAAGAGGACAGCTTCAGAGAGTGATTTAGCCCAGATATGTTTGGCATTGCATTTTGGCACTACCGATCTCTCCCCACATGGAGTGGAAATGTAATACAGCCACAGCTTGGATTTTATCCATCCTCTTCTAGGTCCTTCACCAGCTATTTCAGTCAGGACTCCAGTTGCCATATACTCCTTGCTTTGTCCCACTGAAACTGAGGGGGCCTAGACAAGGGGTGGATGGTTGTTTAGATGCCTCTGTTTTTCTTCAAACACAGGAGCCCTCGTGATTAATGGGTGGTACTCTGACGGTTGTGATTGTTCTGTTTATTTCAGTTCTTGTTCTAAGAATAAGACTGCTTGAATCGCTGTGTTAATAAATATGATCCCAAGTAGAAGCATGTGTTTTGCAGACTATTTTTGTTATCTGATTGGGTTTCTTCACATCCTCCTTTTGTGACTAAGTCGAACCCACAGTCTGCCGAGTGTCTGCCAGGATAAGAACCTGCCTGCCAGACTCAATGCCACTAATCATTTCCCTGTTTTGTTTATTTCAGCTAACATCCCTAAGCATCAGCTAGCAGGTCCTGACAAGAGCTTGTTTGGTGGATGGAAATCAGTGTCCTGATTTCTCTTTGACAACTACTAGTGTTGTGCTGGTGGCCATAATTGGTAGGACATCACATCCCAAGAAGTCCTCTATGGCACTGCCACAGCTTGAGATTGCTTTGAGCCCCCTTTGTAGCAAATAGAAATATACTATAAGAAATTAACTCTGCAGGGAGGAAGGGCTTGTAAACCAAATGTTCAGAGTGACACCTTAAACTGAGGCACTGTGAAAAGCCAAGATTATGTGCCCTCACTTGAAACCTAGCAATCAAGCTGACAGCATGGAGATTGCCTTGTGATACACTATTATCAATTAACCACCTGTCAGGGATTTTCTGTGACTCAAAGAAGTAATGGTTGGCTGGCTGCTGCTTCCTAGGTAGTCTCTCATAATATGGTCCTATTTCCTCTGTCTTAGGTAAAATCTAATCTTTGACATTGCAAACGATTTGTGTTTGTTCTCATTATGTCATGCATGTCTGTGAGATGAGTCAGATGCACAACTCATCATAACCAAGACAGCTGGAATTATACAGAAGATACTGATTTAGCTGCTATTATTGTTTTCTCTAATATATGGGAAGTCAACCATATGTTAATTATTTTTCTTCAGAACAGCTCCATTAAAATTTAAACTGGTGTTGTTAGTGGCGAGAAAATCTCTTTCAGTCATGCAAAAACACTGTGTAGCCAGCAGACCTTGTGATCCTTTTCTTGGGTTGTAAATCTTTCAAAACATGGTGTTTCAGAGTGTGCCTTTCTTCCCTAGGTGAAAGATGGAACCCTTTACTCTTTTGTATTTATTATTAATCTTTATTAATTGTGTGTATCTTAAAATTCACAGTTCATGGACAACTGTTCTCCCTTTACCTGAACCTATAGAGGGATCTAATGCAGGAGAACCATAAGATGGTATTTTAAGATTGCATGGGGGATGGTGGTTAAAGAACCTGTCATGGTTAAAGAACCTAGGCCTTCACTATTGAAGTTGTGAGACATGTGCTTCTAAACTCCCATTTTCTGAATTACAGAATTTGTACAGTGCTGTCAATATTTAGTTCTCTTTGTCTTAGGAAGGGTTAAACTGAAAAATCCAACCCACTCTGTGATCTAAAGAAAAACTGGAAAGATTTTTGTCTTAAAACTGTTGGATAGCTTCCTGTGCAGACAGGGAGTGTTATCTAACTGATTGGAGCAATTTTAAAATATGATATGCCTCCACTGCATGGATAAATTTTACAATCTGGGCCTTAATTGGGTAATGCAATTGCACTCACAGACACTTCAACATTGTGGCAACAATCAATGCATATAACCTTACTGGATTTCTGTATGTAGTTATCTAAGAATCTCATTTGTAATCAAACAGTCTTCTTCTAATTCAGCATGCTGAGCCAATTTTGGTAGTCTTTTGTAAACGTTTCTAATTTGAAAATGCCCTATAATTGTTATGTTTGCTCAATATTACAAAGTGCAGGGGGAGCCCAGGGGTATTTTGGCTTTACAAGGATCTGAATGTGTCACCCACTACACACACAGAGCTGTAGTCCATAACAGTTCCTGGGACACACAGCAGAGATATTTGTGAATACTTTGTGAAGATGAGTATCCCTTTGTGCTCTCTTTTGTCTCCTTTATCCCCCAAACTCAAAACCATCCAAACAAAACCTTGAAAGAGTCCTCAGGATGGTAGGTTAAAATGTGGAGCTCAAAACGAAACAAGAGAGGTGCTATTGATGGCGATTTAATCCTAAAACTCAGAACTCAGACTCACAAATTGGAAGATTTTAAGAAAAAGGAAAGCTTTCCCCCACCTCAATCTTCATGCAGTTTAATTTTCCACAACTTCTCTCACTGTGAGTGTGAGGGGGTGGGAAGTAATTTGAAGTTGAAAAGTTCAGCTTTGATTTGGAGCTTTCCGTACTTTCTCTAGCTGAGATGGTTTCCTTTTGCTTACCCTAAAACAAGGACAACTGTTCCATGCTTTTTATTTCTGTCCAGCTTCTTCCTTCCTATTTTGCCACCTGGTCTTCTAGACATCCTGTTCAAGTAGGCCTATTAACATTCAAAATCCCAAGCCTCCAAATGCTTTTTCTAGCCTTCAAGTTACTGTTTTCAGTTGAACAAAAGTGGTTTGATGTGGCAGCTATTGTTTAGTTGGTTGGTAGAGTGCTTTTTATGGCTTTTCTTTTTGTTTGTGGGTTTTTTTTTGAGGGGGCGGGGGGGAGGGAATTGTTGTGGGGTTTTGTGGGGTTTTTTTTCCCATTCAGTTTATCAGTTTTCCATTACCTTTTACATAAAAATCTGAGCTTGTGGAGGGACTTTGTATCAGTTTTGGTTTCCTAAAAGCGAGCACACTGAATCAATGACCTCATAAACTTCAGGTACCTAATGCTGAGTGTTACAGCAAGTGCTTAACAGTAACCTAGAGTCATTCTACTTCTTCCTTCATCTGTTCCTCTGTGTGGCATTTGGAAAATGCTTTAATCAGCTTTTCCATTCCTCTGTCTCATCGCATTCAGGTCTTGCTATTTGTTTTTTGTTTTTGCTTTGCTTAGACATCACACAGAAAACAAGCCCAAGGGCAGCAGCACAGACTTTGTTGCTGGATTTACTTGCAGAGCTCTGCCCAGGTTGCCCAGAAAGGTGCAGGATAAAATGAGTTCATCATGTTCTCAGGGTATTCTGGTAGGCAGTGTCTTCTGCCTCCTGGTCATTTGGAGATGATAATATTCTGCTTCATATAGGCCCGTTCACTGTCTGCTCCTTTTCCTATCCCTACCTGCTGCCCTGGTCATGTACCCACACCATGCAGTCCCCAGACCTGTCCTTGGGTCCCAGTGCCTTCCCATTGATTATCTCCCATCATCTGCACATCCCAGGCTGCTCTTACAACCCTATCCAGCAGCCCTGTGTGGCCAGCCTCTCTGAACTGTAATGCAGCAGCAGGTTTTTCTCTCAGCATAAGTTCAGGCCCATTAAAAGCTGTGGGTTCCTTCCACTGAGGCAAGGTGCAGATGGACTGCAGGGTCACAACTGCCACCTTATTGCCAGAGCTCTTGTCTCCAGGAGTAGGAATTAGCAGCTGCATCAGTTAAAGTGTGGTTCATTTATGTTGAGTATTGTGTTAAAATGAGAGAAGAAAAAAATCTCAAATGTAGAAGCATTTAGAAGGATTGTGTGTGATAAAATTCTAATGTTTGCTTTTTCCTAACTCCTTTGACAAAGGAAAGAAAGTAGGAAAATATTAATTTGGGTTCTCGTTTGGGAAGTTCATTGGAAAAGGGGAAGAAATCAGGGAGAAATAATGTGGATAATTCAGAATGAGTGGCGCAAACTGTGAGCTGTTGATCACTGCTTTGTTATGCAGACATAGATTTCCATTAATATTCCTTCTTTTGAAAAACAGAAATCCTGTCTCTGCTGTTGTACGTTTAATTGAGCACTTGAGGCAAAAAACCCCTCATGACAAAAAATAAAGCAAAACATAACAAAAGACCCTATGGTATGCAGATTTATTCTTCAGATGATGTTCATAGAATGCTTTTGTTTTTTTTTTTTTAGAAAAGTTGTTTCCTGCTATACATCCTAACTAGATTCTCTGAAGTCTCAGACCTCCCCCATGAAGTGGGTAAAGGGATTTTGTCAGCATCACAGAGTGCAACTGCTGTGGGAAAACTGGAGTTGAAATTAGTTGTGGGAAGCTAATGTTACACTTGAAAGCACTTTCTTCATAAAATATATTTTTATGTATATGTATCTAGTATTAAGGCCATCTCATGTTTTCTGGAGAAAGAAATCAAATCCACAGTTAAATTGAATAGTCATTCCTTAAGAAGGCTTCTGTTACTTGTGGCTTAACTGTAAAAGAAAACAGACTGTGTATTAGCACAGACTCTCAGGAAGATATTTCATTTATAAAATGTCAAAGCCTCTTCAAAACTAATGAGTAAAATATTGCCTGTCTTTAAAAATGAGTATCACAACTTTAAGAAAACATTGTTGCCCCACTCCTTGTAGATCAACACGTGGCAAGATTATTTCAGTGGAAATTTGTGCCCGCAGGCTATGTATTTTTTGTGTTTTGTAGAACACTGGTTGGCATCTGAGATCAAGAAAGCTTAAACCAATTATGAGTAGCTGGTGCAGCAAAAATCGTGATTGATACATTTACAACAAGGGTCGATTCTTCTGGCAGTGTTATTGTATTAAGAGGGGGAAAAGGGGACATCAGGCATGCGACTTTGTAGCCCTGAATTAACACAGTGCTCTGACCACGTACAGATGTTTCCTCCCTCTGTGCAATCAGTGTGTCTTGCACTGATTGCAGCCTGCAGACCTCAAAGAAGAAACAGCTGTGCAATTGTTGCTAAGCCTATTTCCTCTTCCCTTTGACTTATTGGATTACTTAATTCAGCAGAATGATAGGAATTTAAAAATGAGAAAGCACTGTTGAGTCATCTAGTCCATCTTGCAGTAGGATTGTCATCTCCAGATCTTTGTCCAGTCATGGAAAGGCTTTGTGATGTGATTGGACTTCAGCCAATTTCCTTTGGAAGATTATTCTACAATAGAATACACTTCATTGTAAGATTTTTTTCCCTGTCAGCCTAAACTTTACTTTGCTTGGTATAATCACATTATTCTTAGCTATATTTTCCTGAAAAACCCTATTAAAAAAATCCTTAGTGTGTGTATCCTTCCAGAGCTTGTAGATAATTATCATATTTCCCTTTCAATAGTGGCTTTAGTCAAGCTATACATATTCAGTTATTTTAATATTTTCCTATAAGTCAGCCTTCCTGATGACTTTTATTGCTATCATTGAGCCAAATCTCAAATTCTTCTATTTAGTATTCAAATAGAAAAGGCAGGACTGAATAAAGACTTACAGATTAGATCATGATGTCATTGAAAACCCATCCTTTGAACCAGTGTTTGTGCCTTCAGATCTGTCTGAATGCCAGCTCTCCTGAGGCAGGCTTCAGTCATAAGATTTGCCTCAACTTTCTTATCTACAGCATAAGTGCCTACATCAAAGCTACTCTCCCTAGATTCCTTTTATGATCATTGGACTCTATAGCTGCATGCAATTAATCTAAGCTGTTTTAGGTATCCACATTTAGGATGAGAGGAATTGAGTGCTAGAGGTATGTATTTCTCTCTTTCTAAGGTCTCTGTCCTGGACCTGACTTTCTTGGTATTTAAATACTGGGGTGTGGATATTTGGACACTGTGGCTTGAGAAGTGAGAAGAGTCAGTGTTGGCCATGGCAATGCCACCTCAGCTTCAAAACAGCAGCGAAGTGGTTTGATGCATTGTGTGTCCTGAGACCATTCCTAACACAGTTGAATGGTATTGAATTCAACACACAAGTATGATGGTTACACTGAATAATGGGGTGGATGAAATTGCCTTTGCATAGGCATAGAATCACAGAATATCTCCGGCTGAAAGACGCCCCTAAGAATCATTGAGCCCAACTCCCTGCTCCTTGGAGGACAGCCTAAAACTAAACCATATGACTAAGAGCATTGTCCAGATGCACCTTGAGCTCTGACAGGCTCAGTGTTGCAACCACTTCCCTGGGGAGCCTGTTCCAGAGACCAATCACCTTCCCACTGAACTTCTTCTCTGTGTCCAGTCTGACCTGTAGCAGGTACAGCATTTACCCAGAGAGTATGAGTCTAGATGCCAGATATATTGGTTTTCAAGTTTCTTTGGATTGAAGGAATTCTATGATCAATGCCTTTAATTTTCAAAGGCCTCTAAAAAATGGCTCTTAGATGACAGATGCCAGTCACTCTTCCCTTCTCTATCAGGTATTCCTTCTCTGCTGACAGATGTCTGCTCAGATGCAGTTCTTACCTCTAGCCATAGGTTCTGGATTGCTCTCCATACAGGTCCATTCCTGGTTTATACTGGAGTAACTAGGAAAAGAAATCAGCATCTGCCTGTGGTTGGTTACATTCTGTCAAACCTTCTGATAAAATATGCTAAGCCTCCATTCCTAATAACTTGTATAAAATGTCCAGGAAATACAACCTTTGTACTAAATTCCTCTTGGAGGGCAAACACCAGAGAAGGAGGTGAGCTGTTGAAATTCAGGGATAATAACTGCTCAAGATAATAGGTTCGTAAATTAGTCCTGAATGAATGTAGACTGGACATTAACAGAAATTTTTCAAATAGCCCAAGAGGGTGAAGTTCTGGAATAAACTCCAAGTGCACTAGTTGAGAAGAAAAGCAAAATAATTCGGAGAGAATTTGGTAAATTTAGGGAAGTTTTTATGAGAATACATAGAAGTATTTACAGGGATTGAAAAACACCAGCCAGGCATGCAATGTGAAGTCATAGTGTTACTAAAAGGGCTAAATAGGAGACTGGCCACTGCTCGTGTGTCTACACTATCATCTATTTCATGTTTAATGCAGTGGTTAGTGGCTTCTGCTGGTTATTAACAGATTCCAGAAGGCCACAGTCTAAGGTCAGTAAAAGAATTTCCTTGTTGTTTCCAGACCCTTGGAGTTTGGGATGTCCCTTCCTGAAAAACATATGGGACTCTGGACTTGGTCTTTTGTTGGTGATGCTAGGAAGGGCTTGTGTGGAGTGCATGTGTCCGTGGAAAAGACACTGTGTCATCAGTCCTCCTGGGCAAAGCAGGAACAGAAACTTGGACAAGACTGTTCATCCTTCTGAGAAGTGTATTCATTCAGTGCTGCAGCCCAAGCACTGTACCCTGCCTTTTCCCAGCTGAAGCCTGTGCTGAAAGCTTGCTAGTCAATGGGTTCTGCTCCTGATTCAGGATAACTGGAACAAAATGCAGCTATCCTCATCATTCACAGGGACATGCAATCCTCCGAGACTGTAAGCCTACCACAGCATGCTATAAGTCATGGTGACACTGGCAGACAGAGTACAGGGCTGTCTGCTGGGACAGCTAACTTTGAAGCATCAGCATATTGGAGATGAGAAGGACTTGGAGCAGAGTGTGTTAGGCAGGTATTTTTAGCTGCATTTTCTCAAAATTGCCCTGCTTTCCTTATACTGTTTTATCATCACCATGGTGAACTAATTCTGCCACTAGCCTGTCTGCTAATAATTCTTATCTTGATAAGCTATTCCTCATTGGATCTGACTTTTCAGAGAATGACATCTTGGTGCCTGACCTCCTTTTCTAACAGCAGGCATGACTGATTGCTTAGAAAGACTTCCTAGACTCCTCTCAAGTTGTTTGATCTTGCTCTTTTTCACAGCTCCACCTTCCGTGTTTGTTTCTGTGACAGAAGAGAACATTATCCTTCCCTTTCTTTCAAGTAATATAAGCAAACACCTGTGAATTGCATATGGCCCCCATTATAATAGGTGTCTATATCAAGGAGATAGTCCTTGATGGTCCTCTTGTTTCTCCTATGGATTTTTTTTATTTACCTGTGGTTTCTGAGACGGGATGTTACTGGTGTATATTTCTGAGTGATTACTCCTTTTATGCATGAATGGGGTATCATAATCTTCAGATATTATGGTACCAGTGTTTAAGGACTTTCCAGGACAAATGATTGTCATGATCATACTGAATTTACCCATGTTGTCCTCATAAGTCTTGTAAAAAAATATTACCTGTATTGAACTTACTGGAACCCTTTTTTACATTCCTTATGATGATTTGAAGAGGGGTTTCCAAGCATTGTCACTTTAATTAGAAAATGTAAAGGGTTAGAGCTTTATTGCATCTATTGCATTCAGCTGTTTAGCTAGTCTTTCACTGGGATGAAGAGTGCAGTGCTTCTGCATTGCTTTTAAAACAAAAAAACCCAAAGGTACGTATTTTCTTATGAAATTTCTATTCTAACCTCTAGATTGCAGTGACAGCAGCACATTTCTTTGATTTCAGACACTCTGTAGAGATGGAGGAAGGTGGCTTAGGGCTCTGCATTGTCAAACCAAAAGCAGTGGCTGTGTTGTGTGCCTCCCCTGCCTTTGTCAGGGCAGGTGGGGACCCTTCCCTTCAGAAGTGTCTACCACAGTAATGATGCTCAATACTTCCACAGAAACATTTCAGGTTGGGAGTCTTTTCACCTAGGATGCTACTTTGGAGACAGACTTCAGAGCAGTGAGTCCCTTCTTGCATTTTCCCATAGGTCAGGGAAAGAGGGCATTTCTCAGCCACTGGAAATTCACTTTCTTTGAGTAGAAAAAGGTCTGCAATCTAACAGACTTTTTTTTCCCCCTCATTTTTCTTTTTTAACAGGGAACAGGGGTTTGTACTAGCTTGCAAAGGAGCTTATCAAGGCAAGGATTGCACTTTCTCATCTACTTCACTGTCGGTTCAGGATTATCCTGGAACTATTTGCTGTTGTTGGCTATGCTGCTGTCCAGCATAGGTAGTTTGTCCATAATAGTGATGGGTTAATACCCTCACTGCAGTGGGTGGCAGGAATCTGTCAGTGGGTAGGGTTGTGGGACTGGGTGGACTGTCTCTGCTTCCCACCTATTTTGTTAAAGCAGTCCATCCTGATTTTAAGTGCTGCTGTTCCTGAAGGAAAAAAAAACCCACAAAGTAACAGGTTAAAAAAATGTTTTCATGCATTATCATGTAGCACACTCCATTGCACACAGTGTGACGGGAATTTTGTCAGTGATGGTCTGCAGCTTAATATACTTTATTGAAGCTGTTTTCTTCTGAATCTGGAATCCGTATAAGAAGCTCTTTTTGTACCCTAAAATCTATTAGATGTTACATCTTAAGGGAGCTATAAGAATATGGACTCCCAAGAATAATAATTTTCTCTCTATTTCGGGGAAAAGTTAGAATGCTTAATTTTACTTATGATAATTAGTGTAATTTTATATAGGTTCAGGAGATAAGAGGGGAGGGGAGGTGTGACATGGAGCTTCCTTAATTTGGCTTTATTACCTCTATCAACTGTGAATCTGTTGGCCTTGATGCACAGTCAAAAGGGGAGAGATTTTTCTGTGCTTGTAGATTTATGTTAAAAGGAACAAATTTAAAATAGAGATGGTAATGATGGAAGCTGAAAGAGTTATTTTGAGAAATGAGGTATAATAAAGGAAGGCTTGTCATGTTAATTTATTCCCTGATTTTAGTGTTCAACTGAATGCAAAGCTGGAGGACCAAATCTGAATGCAAAAACAAAAGACATAAAAATGAGAACTGCCTGCTTTGTTAAATATTGCTAACTGGCATCTAGAAGTGATACTGGCATCTAAAAGTGATACATAGTGTTAAAGATATCACCCCTTAATTGTCAGTTATATAAACCTAAATCTAGAAGAATGTTATAAACACTCACTCTAATGTATATTCATTTGCACAGAAATAAAAGCTTTTTCCACAGTGCCTGG
The DNA here is from genome assembly GCA_013397075.1 of Rhabdornis inornatus. Lineage (NCBI taxonomy): Eukaryota > Metazoa > Chordata > Aves > Passeriformes > Rhabdornithidae > Rhabdornis > Rhabdornis inornatus. Next base: position 1,955,095 of record VWZS01001515.1, on the reverse strand, counting down.
CACATACTGAATATTTAGTGTAACAGAATGGAAAGGATTTTACAAGTTAGTGCCTTTAAAATGAGGAGATCACAATACATTTCTGACATGGTATTCCAACTTGGTCTCATATTTTACAATTTAGTTAATTCTCAGCGCAGAAACTGTGGTCCCATGATAGAGAGATTTCAGAATCCTGCACCAAGTACTGCTCATCTTGGTCATTTTGCCTAAGGCACCGAGCAAAAGTTGTGTCTAGCTTTGACAGTAACAGCAATTACTTCTGTTTTAACAGGAAACATCTAATGCACAAAGGACCTAGTGCACGAGTGTTTTGAGGAGTGGCTGACTAAACTGAAGTTGTTTAGCCTCAAGAAAAGGAGGCTTGGGAGGACCTTATCCCTCTGTACTTGAAAGGAAGTTGCAAACTGGTGGGAGTCGGTCTCCTCTCCCAGGTTACCAGCAATAAAACAAGAGGGAATGGCTTCAAGTTGTGCAGGGAAAGTTTAGATTGGATATATGGAAAAAATTCTTCAGTGAAAGGATGGTCAGGCATTGGAACAGGCTGCCAGGGAAGTGGTTGGGTCACCAGCCCTGGGAGTATTTAGAAGTCATGTAGATGTGGTGCATAGGCACATGATTTAGTGGTGGCCTTGACAGTGCTGAGTTAATGGTTGGACTCAGTGATGCCAAAGGTCTGTTGCAACCCAAGTGGTTCTATCGTACTGTGACATTAAATAAGAGTTGAAACTGTTTATCTGTTAGACTACTACACTGGGAATTCTCCTAACATAACATAAGCAAAAACAACCAGAGAAAGTGTTACCTAGTGTTTGGTTTCCTTTTATGGTCCAAGCATGAGAGACAAAGAGATAATCGTGGTACTTCACAGTCCTATTTCTCTTTCCCATTCCCTGGCCTTAAATGTAAGTGGTAAAGCCAAGATTCAAGAACTTTGCACCTTCTGGTTTCTGATGCACAAACTGTGCCATGTTCTTTTTCATGTGGGTTTTTTTTTTTTCAAAGTAAAAAAAAATTAGAGAAGTTCTGTTTATTTTTCCACAAAGTTCTTAAAGGTTGACTGTGGGTTTTAGCTTCTTTGACAAAACATGAGTGTATTTTTATCTTTTTTTTTTTTCAAGTCAGTTGGTGAAAATAACTTTCAGTTCTCAGGAGGGATAAATCTCTAGAAAATGTTGATTTTTTCCATCGAAAATAATTTTAGCTCATAAGTTATTCTTTCCTTATCTTGATGAAAAAAAAGATCAAATTTCTAGATCAATAATGTTGTTTTGTGGTGTGCTTTCATATCTGAGCGTTTTTTCATGCTGTAAATATCAGCCTGACTTTCACTCAGGCTTCAACCTCACATCAAGCAAGAGCAGAAGAAAATAGGGGCTGTTTTAATGCAACAAGGCTTGGAAAAAACAATTTTTTAGAAGTGCCAGCATGTCAAAACATTGAAGGAAAATATTGAAGAGTACCAGTGTGCTTCCAGTTAGTCTCTTGCTGCATACTTTTTCTATTGAATAATCACATCTTCCAGTGCCTAAAGCAGTGGTTCATTGTATGTAATGTGTGCTTCAGGGCATTAAAGAAAAAGAAAGATTGAAATTGTCTGGAGGAAACCAAATCACTTTATTTCAAAGACAAATTAGATTGATCTGTATGATCATTCTCCATAGATTTCCTAGGCATGTTACTTGTTGAAGTGGTATCAGGCATTTTATATATTATAGCAATTTGCATACGTTCATTAAGCTGCGCTTTGTAAATCTGACAGGGGCATTTGATGAATCCTTCTGTGGACTGCATAGCTGCTTTATGTGGAGCAATCTGTTAAATCATGCCTTTGTCCTTCAGTTTGTCAGAATCAGTAAGTGAAGCAGATGTTAATAACTGTGGGAGAGTTTGGGGTTTTTTGGTGTTTGCAGAATATGGGATAACTGTGAAGGGCATAATGTGTTTGTAAAAGTGACAGCTGGTGTTATGAAAGATAGAAAGTCTGCTACAAGTGAAAACTTTCTCTGGCATCTTTTAGCAACTCCAGGAGGCTTTTTGGGACAGTCAGGTGGGTGGTCAATTCTAAAATAAACACTGCTAATATTATGCACAGCAAATTGTGTGCTTGTACTTAACACACAATTGTTCTTATCTTTGGTTGCAAACGTTCTGTCACAGAGCTATCTCAGCCATGCAATAATTCATAACATTTCTCTGTAAATATGTCATGAGAAATTCTCAGGTCAACAATCCCCTGAAATGTGTCTTTGAGAAATATAATTGCATGCATTATCGAATTAGTAGGGTTTTACACCTGCAGGACCTGACAGTTCAGTCCCTGGAATCTCTACCTATTGTCAAAGTCACTTGGCTGAAGATGTTTCATCCAGGGAGCAGCATACATTTGGGTGGTTAATGTGCTACATCTGATGGGTGGTAATTCCTGTCATGGTGTGGTAAGATGAGAGCTTGTTGCACTGCAGAGACCTTGCAAGTGAAGGTAAAATGGGCAGTCATAAATTGGGTAAGAAATGAAGAGGATAAATAAGAGGGAAAACATAGGTTAGGGGGTGCCTCAAGAGAGGCCAGCAGAGGTGGAGGCGCTGATCTCCTTTCTCTGGGGACCAGTGACAGGCCACAAGGACATGAAGTTGCAGGGAAGTTGAGACTGGTCATTATGGAAAGTTACATCACTAAGTAGGTGGTCAGTCACTGGAGCAGGCTCCCCAAGGCAATAGTCACAGCATCAAGCTTGTCAGAATCCAAAGAGTGTCTGGACAATGCTCTTAGTAATTTGGTCTAGTTTTAGATAGTCCTGCAAGGAGCAGAGAGCCTGACTCTGATTCTTGAGTGCCTTCCAACTGGAGATTTTCCACGATTCTATGTGGAAAAAGTTGTTACAAGGCTAATTGATGAAGAAGTAGAAACAATGAAGGACATTACTGTAGGAAAAAAAGGAGGACATTACTGTAGAAAATAAAGGGCAAGCTTTGGCCACTTTCTGATCTTGCAGATTTTTATTGGTATTATCTAGTAAGTAGCTCCCACTCATTTTAGAGGTGGTATTTGGCTGAGATTCACTTTAATGACATTCTCTCTGTGATTATGCATTATTGTGGAAATCTCTTTTGGTGAATTGAGTAGGAGGTGCAAAGGGTGGAGATGTAGTGATGTTACTCGTGCCTGTGTGATTGAATCTGAGCTTCTGAGCCTGGCTTGCCTGCAGCTGACATCAACAGCAGGAATAGCTACACAGTGCATAGAATAAAAAATTGTAGAAGTTGTCATGTTTGTAGTGATTGCCTGAAAATATGTAGAGAAGACCAGTGAAGGATTTCTGTTGTTCTTGCACATGAAAGTAGGCAGCAGCTACAAATCAACAAACTGTTACTTTTGTAAGAATTGGCAGAATCTTTCATGCTGTTGCTGGATAAAAATTTCTACTGCTTCTGTTCCTCAGAGTGAGTCTTATCTTTCTGTCTGATTATCTTGCAAAAATGAGCAGTTAAATAATTATCCATGCTGATATTTACATTTCATCTCTCTGCTTGAAGATTACCAGCTCACAGAAGGGAACAGAGGGAGTCCAGGACTCCTTGGGTGGGCTGATCCTTTGGAGAAGCAAATGTCTGCTCTTCAGCTGGGACACATAGGTGCTCCCAGCCAGGTGACCATTGATGCATAGTAGGCATAGACAATTCTATAGCTTATTCTCTTTGCCTTCACTGGGAATAGTGGTGGCTACCAGTAGCACAACTGCTGTGGAAAACTCGGGAAAAACTCTGTGGGAAGAAAAGAGACAAGACTTTTTCTAATATAGACTCTTAATTATCTTTAAGAGCTGTGGCTGTGTGGCAATCCTGTGTGAAATGGTGTTTCTTGTTGCAGAATGCCAAGTTGCCAATAGTACCACAGAAATATTCAATAGAGCATGTACTAATGATGGTGATTACCCAGAACAGAGATCAGACCAAGTGCATTTGGACACATGAACTTTCTTTGGTTTTTTTTTTTCTTTTATTGTTGTTGTTGTTGTTGTTTTTCTCTTTTGTGTCTTTCCTTAGTCTGCTAAGCATGTTTCATTCTACTGCTGCAACTTCTTCCTTTTTGCTTTGTTAAGCACATCAGATTTAACAAATGCATTATGTTCAGGGTCACTGTGTGAGAATCACCAGGAAAATTTACAGAGACTCTGGGACTAATTGTGATTAGGTGTTATATGTATCCTTACAAGAATGCACATCCAGAATTTCACACCTGCAAAGAACTGCCACATTCAGCATTTTTGGACATTAAAGAAATAATTCACTTAAGGATACCCTTGGTTTTTCATGTGGTTTGCCTCTTCATGTCACTGTTTTGCTGCAAGCTAAAGGCAGAATACTGCTTAAATGTACATAAGGGTTCTTGTGGTTTACTAAATCATTTATATTTTCTGATATGCCACTGGCAGTTTTTCATACTCAGTATGTTGGTTTTGTTTCTTTCATTGCAAATGATTGTAGAAAAATTGCTATTTGAAAATTTTGGGTTTTGAGTTTTCTACTAATTTTGAACTTGTGTAGAAATTGCTTAAGAATCTATACAATATTATATACCTTAAATGTAATATGCTATAAATTATCATACCATCACTGTTATCACCCACAACATTTCTCAGGTGATGAACAGCTTCAGAAGGACTGGCTCATAGACTTATTTCTAAGCAGTAATTTTGCACAGTATTTTTTTTCCATTATATATTCTTAAGCCGTATACTTTTAATGACTTTAAATATATATAATCTTTTTTATCAGATCTTGGATTCTGAACTTGAAGCAGTTCTTCAAGATTATATGCTTCCTGAAACTCGGAAAGTATCTGCAATAAATAGGTATGTGTAATGGATACATTCATGTTTTGTGTTGGATGGTTTGGACCATGTGAGTTTTGTTGGCAGTTTAATGCTGAGCTTCTTACAGCTCTTGATAAATCTCAGTTGCTGTGAATGGGACAATGTGATGGATCTTTGCAGGCTGAATTTCCAATAACATGTGGTTATTGTAGGGCAGAAATTTGGAAGGGTATGACATTCACAGATGCTCAGAGATAAATGTTTAGCCAAACCCACAAACTTAACTTCAGAGTGAAAAAAAGGTGGGTCTCCACAAGCAAGTAAGAAGTTTTGAAGGTAAAATCAGTGAGAGAAAGTGGCTCTGCTCTTGATCCTTCAGTACTCGAGGCTATGCTTCATCTGGCTTTACATCTGTGTTTCCTTTGGGGTTTTTTTTGCAGTTGTTGAAGCTGGTAAAGGTATCAATATAACTAAATATGGGAATGAAATGACCATAAAGATTGAAAACTTGGGTATATTGAAGTTCATGGAAATTTTCTTCTTAGGCTCACATCTCCCTTCAATCATTTGCAGAAAATATTCAGGCAATTTCAGAAATACATTCTTGCATATAACAAAGCAATTTTCAGGTGATTTCTTTTTTAAAAGTCAGGTCACACTTCTTGGTTCTTGAAGCTCTGCTGAACTCCTAGCAATGGAGAAAGATAAATGAGAGAAGATTTAGGAGTTCTTATTATTTCCAAAGAGTTCATGGACCTAGGCAATTTTTTTGAGACTCAAGATTCAGTTCAGTTTGAAGGACTGAAAAGTTTCTTGAATACCTGGATGTAACAGCTGGACTTACCCTGATGTTTGTGAGAAACTTTGAAGAGATTTAAAAATGGGAAGAGGTTAAATGCTTATGGGTGAAATTCACAAAAGTGGAGTTTTGCACTGAGTTGCTTATTCTGTAAGAATTTGAATGCAACATATTTTTGTAATGTGCTTTACCTGTAGATCCCAAGATATTTAGCAAAAGCTGGAGAAGAACCCTTGTCTCCAGTTTGTGTATGGGTCAGGTACCTTCTTGGATCACCTAATGTCCTACTACTAGAGCTCCTGGATGTCCAGACCTGTGTCCAGGCCTGTCAGAGGATCCCATGTCTAATTATCCTTTCAGAGTGTGTGCAAAAGATCAATGTTCCTGATTTTTATGTTTTCCTAATATTTCCCATATCTATTGATGTGCCCTTATTGCTCCCTTTCGTGATACATTTCTTCACTCTCATTTCTTCTGCTTTGTTTTCTACTTTGCTTTCTTATTTTGCTTTCTCATGTTTTCTCCTCTTCTTAATTCATTTGCAGTGTGTGGAGATTAGCTGTAGTGAGACCTTACACAAGGAGGAGTTCCAGGGGAAAAAAATCATAGCAGAATGAGTTTCCCTTTTACTGCCTCTCTAGAGAGCCTGCTGTAAAAGGCAGCTTGCTGTCATTCCCGTAAATTTTCTTTTGCAGCCAGCTCTGCTGGGTGTCCCCTTTGTGCCCTGTGAACATCTGTGTTGCAGCTTACGTCTGAACCCAACCAGAGAACAAATGTGTGAACCTGCTTCTTACTTTGAGCAGGAAGCTGCTGTTATTAGCAGGGCACGTGGCCTTGGTTCGCCTGTGACTTCTTAATCCCCAGCTGAGAGCAAACCAGCCGTCTGCATTCTCCCCTCCTGCCAGCTGTGCCCTTGTCCCTGGGGTAGCAAGTTTACCTGCTTTCCTCCAGACACTGCCCAGTACCTGTCGTTTTTCAGCATTCATTTCCTCCCTGAATTTTCCCCAAGGTGTCACGCAGAAAGGAAGAAAGGAGTGAGCACTGTGGGACTTTGGTGACATAGTTTATTTTCTGCTGCTCCTGAAAACTTCTCCTTGCATGCGCACAGTCATTCAGGCACCACCCTTCTGCATAAGCAAGAAATATTTAAGCATTGAAGTGTTCAGGCTCCAGGGATGCTGGAGCAGAAGAGAAAGCTTTATTTGCTAGGCTGTGCATAGGGGTTCCAGGAAAAGCCGGCAATGTTTCTGTGCCAGTTTTGGACACAGCACAAGACAGCTCATTGAGCATAAATTAGGAACTTAACCTCAAACAGACTTGCTTTAACAAACTTTTAACTTTAAAAGGAGAAAAAAAAAAGGGGTGAAGAAAAGGAAGCAGCAGTGCTGCTCAGTTTGCAAAAGTGCTATCCCACTTGGGCGTGCTCAGGAGTGCTTTATGTGCATAGGTGATGAGCTGCAGTCTCTGTGGCATATGCATGTCTCCAAGAGAAAAAGGAAATCTGTTGTGTCAAGTTGGCTCCAGCTTATGCTCGAAGGGCTGTTGTGACAAGCTGGGAAGGTGCAGAAACTTTTGTGAAAGATCAGGTGTGATAGCAGAGAGCGACTAACACTTGGGGGAGGCAGCTGGAGTATTTGAGGTCAGTCTAAGTCGGCAGCATCAGCAGGCAAGGGAACACAGCTGATTTAGCAAGCTCATGCACCAATTCAACAGCTTCCTTCAGATATTTGGGTTGGAACGACTCAGAATTAGCAAACCTTCCTGGCTGATGTTGCTGAAAAGGCTACTGGACAACTTTGTTTTCCTTTTCAGTAAATGAGTTCCCTTGCGGTAGAAGAGTATGTGAGTTTCCGAGCTTTTCAAGCCAGGTTAGAAAAAGTTGGCCCCTTTCCTTCCAAAACTATCCATCAAGGCAGTCCCAATGCACCCCAGACATCTCTAGGTGTGTGAATCCTGTGCAGGCAGTGGTCTCCTCAATTAATTTTGTGAATGCACTTGTCATGGAGGGAAGGGCTGGTCTGGCTGATTGTATGTCTGTAAGTGCTGAAGAGCAAAAATTTCTAAACAAAAAAATCTGGTCCTCTTTAAACATTGGCGGACAGATATCTGTCTTCCATCTGTGGCAACCTGTGCCAAACAGCAGAGCAACTGCAAAGTTTGTTCTGAAACCTCAGAGGAATAACTGGCATGCTCCAACTTTTTTTTTTATTTAAACTTCACACAAATCTGAAACATTAAACACAGAAAGTAATGTTAAATGTGACAAGCAGGCAGAAACTGGGAAATTCAGCTGGAAAGGCTGTGCGTGGAACAAAACCCTGGCACAGGGCATGAAGCCCCTCAGCATTGCTGCTGGGGCTTTGCTGTCGAGTGACAGCAGGCAGTGGTCACCCATTGTGGAGGCAGTCTCTCAGCTGTCCCCTCCTGTAGGGGCCAGGGAGGTGGCTGGTAGTCTTGAAGGTGTGTGTGGCTCACAAGACCCCTCCAGAGGTGCAGAGTGGCTTACACCATGTTGAGATGTGATACCTGGAAGGAGGACGCTGAATACATACTCTATACCAACTACGCAAATTAGTCTTCTTTAAAGAAAGTAAGGCATTCTGATCAAACAAAGAACTTTCAGATACCAACTGTCAGGAAATAGTCTGAATTCTGCATTGAGCTTTCTTAAAAACATGAATGTTTTACCTCTTTGGAAACACTTTGAAACTGACATTTCACTTAGTAGTGTTACCAGGAAAAGGTAATGCATGAATCTTGTATTCTGTAGCCAGTAGGGAAGTACTTCTCCCTTATCTGACCATGATTTGATAGAAAAGTTTCTCTGGACACATTGCTGGCTTATGTTCAGCTGGCTCTCAACCAGCACCCCCAGGTCCTTCAACACCAGGCAACTTTCCAAACCATTTTTCCCAAAGCCTGTAGCATAGGGTTGTTGTAACACAAGAGCAGGACCCAGGACTTGGCCTTGTTGAACCTCATACAATTGTTCCTGGCCCATCAATTCAGCCTGTCCAGATCCCTCTGCAGAGCCTTCCTGCCCTCCAGCAGATCAACATTCCCACCCAACTTAGTGTCCTCTGCAAGGAGACTGAGGGTGCACTTGATCCTCTTATCCTGACCATTGATAATGATATTAAGCAGAACTGTTTAATCGATTAGACTGAGATATTTTGTCCGTTCTTGTTCTTACTTGAGACTGCATCCAAAAAGGACTGTATTGTTTTCAGTGAGCTTGAATCAGTCTCATGGAGCAGCTGGGAAATAAAGCAGGACTGTGCATCAGCCATTACGAAATGGGCAGTAGCAGTTTGCTTTGGTTAGGGAAAGTGTCAGCTTTTAGCAGTTCCCTGTTCATTTTTAATTTGCTTCCCCATCTAGGCACACTGTCTTTAGTAATATGCGCCTCTGCTGTGTTGTCCTTTTCATCAATCAAAGTTATTTTGTTTTTCTGACTTGGTGTGGTGTTGCAACTGTTTGTCTCCTTTGGCAGAGCTAGGCAAATATGTGTTTATGATAGGTGATTACAAGGACATCCCTTTGGTGTCTGGGAGAAACTTCTCCTAATTCACTGGAACAGTTGTGGCCGAGTCCTGCTGCTAAACATGTCGTATGCTGCCCAGTAACACATGGTATTAATAATTGAGAATGTCAATAATGGGTGACACAACTATCAGACTCAAAAAAATAAAGCACTAATAAGGAGCTTTGAAATAGTCTTGTTTAAGATTGGTTGCTGTTTGTAACACCATTAATTCTGAACAGGAGATTAATTCCAAGTGCAAGTAAATGAAGGAAAATGAAGGCACTTTTTCTGCTTAAATGGATTAATGAATTTGAGTATGGAAGAAAGCAGCAGTCCCCGATGTGAGTGTGTTTTGTCCATGTTACGTTGCTCACCAACTGGCTGTCACCTGCAGGGACCATTTCAGCAGACCTCCCAAACCTCCCCTGCAGAGTCACTGCCTGTCACTACATCCTGTGCATATGTGGGGTGTGGCAAATGGTACATGTCCAAGTGGGATTTTCAGCTTAAACACTTAAGAAACCAATGCCAACGGTGAAGAAAATGGGTACAATCTGCTGTTGGTTCTGTTATGCTTTTGCTCGAGGAAAATGTTTCCAAATTGGAGAGGCAGGTGCACACTCGTGTGGTGCTTTTTGTGTAGATAGTAATGATGCCTCCAGTGCATCCCAATGTGTATCCCTGTTCAGTGTGCCAGGGTTGGATCTGGAATCCTACCCACACAGAAAGTGTGTAGTAGCTAAATGTAGCTACACATGAACAAAGTATCCTTATTTTGTCAAGATAAAATACCCAGCACAGAGTATCATAAATTGATCCCTGGAGGACAGACCCAGAATATAAACTGTAGTACTTTGAATATATGCGTGTTATAACTGTATTGAACACTGTGCAGCAATTTGTATAGTATTACAGCTGACAGAGTATTTTACCTCCTAATAACTAACTAGTGTAAATAGTGTTGAGATTTTCCCCATATTTATGATTATATTAATTGCTTTGTGTATTAATAACAGTTAAGTGTCAGAACCCAAGCTGTAGCTGCCAGTAATCCACAAGCAACTTGTCTGCATATTCAAAATACAAAACTGAAGAGTAATTGCCCTTTTTGCTAGTGCCTATCAGAGCTCAAATTTTACATAGAAAAGCCCACTCTTAACTAACTATTGTAACATTCAATATCAAATCTAGTGGTAATAGAATGTCTTCCAGAAATTAAGAGAAACCCTCTAACAGATCAGAAGACATCTGATGAAAAGTAAATGAATAGCTCACTTTAGCTAGGAATTGTGACTTACTTCCAAATTATGCTAAGTTTTGAAAAAAGATGTTTCCTGCTGTTGAAAGTAGCATTTTTCAGAGCCAAAGCTGGAACATCCATATGCAGTGCAATGTTTTTGTTTTGTAATGTGAGATAATTGGGCTAACAGAGTGTCACAAAGAAGCATTTGAGGATTGACTGAATTTTTCAAACAGAAGCTATTTTTTTGGAAAGTTTCCAGAGAAATAATCGTTCTGCATTGCTATCTTGCGGACTTTAGCATTTTTATTCTTAGAGACAAAGCAAATTGAGATTTCAGCATAAATCTAGCTAAAACTTCAGTTGAAGAAAGTAACTTCTTCAGCTTTTAGGGTTTTTTTGGTTTTTGTTTTGGTTGGTGGGTTTTTTTTGTTTGTTTGCTTGTTTGTTTTTTAACTTTTATGTTCTTTGTAGTTATGTTGCTTTATTTGTGTTGAAATCCTTGTTGGAGGCCAGCATTTAATACGGTTGATGGTTTTGAAATTTTGCAAACCACTCGCATTTGTGAGGGCAACAGACTGAAAAGTCAGTTCCAACTTAATATTGCAGATGTACACTGAATTATCCAGGGAAGAGCAAAGGTTGATTAAATTCACAAAATAAGGTGATTCATAGTTTTCTAAATATGTCACTCAGCCTAAAATTAACTCAATTATTTACCAGTCACACACATGCTAATGAATCCTGACAATCTCAATTGACCTGCTGCAATGAACTTTGCTGTCACCTAATATTATTTCCTCTGTATTTTCAGTAGAAAGAGTGATTGTAGCATTTATCACATGCAAAGCAAAAAGTGCTCGAAGATTTTATTATTTTTTTAATACTTGCAATTCCAGGGCACTAGTAAATGAATTACATTTAATTAGAGACACTTCTTTTTTGTGAAAGTGTTTCCTAAAGTTTAATCCCCCAGAGATTTTACATGTGATAGTTATGAAAGTGACTGCTTCTAAGGCAGCATCAATGATACAATTTGAGAAATAAAGTTGAGCTTATCTTTTCATGCAAAATGTGACAAAATTATAAAACTTTAAAACTAATATGGTATATAAGATTTATTATTATAGCTAAAATTAGAATCACCTTGGAATGTCATTTTTAGCTGTGTTACCAGTAGCTATAAGAAATTTGTAAGTTAGCCAAGATAATAAATGAGTTTATCTACTTTCCTACTAAATACGGAAATATACAATTTAAATAAAAATGTGGTTATTCTGGATTTGTGCTTGAGTTACGGGTAAATCTCCAAAAGGCCGCCTTGGATTATGAAATGGTATCTCTTTCCCTTTCCAAGGTTTTTGCCTCAAAGCTTTACAGAATCCTGGATGAAAATCAACATTGATCCATAAAATAGGCATCACGGTAGCATCCACATGGGTAGGGCACAACAGCTGAAAAGATTTCTGGCCAGCGGTTATTTAATGGAAAATGGAAATTGATAAAGATATATATAATATTTAATGCTGCTGGGCAATGGTAGGCTGTTTGCAGACAGCTGCATGTTCAGCCTCTTTTGCTAGAATGGTTAAGTGGCTAATTAAGTGGACAAGTCAGGTCTGAGCATACCCTCAGGGAGAAGACTGCTGTGTCTCAGCCTCCTGTGAAAGTTTTGGGAAAGATGGGTTTGAAGCTGCAGCAATCTCATTGTGAGTTGTGGTGCTGGCTGTGAGATGGGTCTGCTAGAACCCGTTTTACAGGATTTTACTCAGTGGCTGCCACCCACAGTGAGACATAAAAAGTTAAAAAAACCCTGAAAATTTCTGAAAACTGAAATTAAGGCATCATGTTTAATTGAATTTTTTTCTGAGTAGTTCCAAATTGTTTCTGAATTTGTTTAGAAAGCTGTTTGCTTGATGTTTTTGGGTTTTTTTAAAAAAATAATTTCCATGATTTTCATACTTGATTCATTCAGTGACATCAGCTATGGTGACCGAACAGTTGTTTCCGTGGTGACAAATTGCAGTGTTACAAACATGCTTGTACGAATCAGGTAAGAAAAACAGATCAACTATAAATGGAGAAAACTTGCTTGCAGAAATAAACCAGAAATACTTGGTGAAAGTTTACTGGAGAATGGCTTGGAAAGCTAAAAATGATTGTAACATAGGTGAGCCTTCAGTTCATCCAAAAACTCCAGCGTGGCTGGTTTTATAGTGAAGCATGAAGGGATCTGTCCACATCTGGTGACAGCAGCCACCTGGAGAATGCTAAAAATAGATAAGTAACTTCATAAGAAGTGTGAGTTAATTTAACTGCAATAAAAAAATATATATCTTCTTGCTCATCCTCTGAAATATGACAGCCAGCATCACAGCTCATTGTGATTAAGGTCTATCTTTCTAATAAATTGCATCTTAAAAGGATCTTGAGTGCTTCTGTTATGTGACAGATACAGTTCTGATTCCACAGTGGTGCAAGCCAGGAGCTCGACCATTGAAGATGATGGAGCTGCATCAGTCTTTTGTAAATACAGGGAAAAGTGACTTGCAGTCTCTATGTATAAAAAAGAATGTATGTCCAAGTTCAGGATGCCCCAAATTAGATGTTATATAGCATACTGTATTGTCATGGATTAAAATATATTTTGGGGTACATGGTAGTAATGCCAAAAAGACCATGGATATGTCCAGTGACAGTATGGATTAATTCCATTCTTCTCATGACAACTCTCAGTGGGAATATTGTGCCTTGGCTGGGCTCAGACGTTATTTCCAATAAGTATGGAAATAATGGCTCACAGTGCTGCAAGATGCTAGGAGATCTCCAGGGAAATCTCATCAGATTATGTGATAGGTTTGAAATTAATTCATGTCCCAACTGTATTTACACAATATACAGCTGTCTCTCTGATGGCTTATAAGGAAAGGTAAATGCAACCATCCTAAATCAGTGAGGGGACTTGCTGCAATATGCTCTCTTGGTAGAGAAGAGGTATTTTTCTGAATTGTACACGAAGTACAGGCAACTCAGAAAATGGTTATATAACTTTCTTACACGACAGACTTATTGTTGTCTTGTTTGTAACCTCATTATGCCACATCATCATATTTCTTGCATTTCTCCTTGCCTCCAGTTCAGTAGACATGAATTTTCACATTATCGTTTTGAAAATCTAAAAGGGAAAAAACTGTTGAGAAATTTTTCCATCTGGTGTGGGTATAACCCAGCTATATGTATATATCCATTGATATATACATACACCTGTTGTTCCTAGATTGCTCTTTGGTGAAGGCTTCTTTATGGCACTGTTCTGGTGTCTTCACAGGCTGGTTTGGGATTGTGCCAATGGTTTGGGATATTTGTAAGTAGTGAATATCTCAAGAAGCATATGATAAATTTGTAAGCCCATCAGCTGAGTTTCTTGAATTGGCCACTTCTGGGAGCCATAAACTAAAAGCTCAAATATGAATCCTTGTAAGATTTGCAGAAAATATGTTCTCTGGTCAATAAGTCTTTAAAGGACTAGGAGAGGTCTTCTTCAGAGATCTGCTTCTACCTTCAAGTTTGAGTACCATGGTTGAGTATTTTTGGAGACCCAGGGCAAAAGGGAAGTTACGTGACGTGCAAGGGCTGCAAGCCTGGACTTGTTCTTTACTTTTTTAAAAACTATGTGGCTTTTGACATTGCTTTTGAGAACATGCAAATAAAATGGACAAGCTGCATACTGCAGCTTTAACTTTATTTGTATCTGGCTTCCACATTTAGCTTCCAGTCCTTCCTTCCCTTCCTTCCCTTCCTTCCCTCCCTCCCTCCCTCCCATTGGAAAAAGGTGTTTTCTTCTCCAAAAGGTATTTTCTTTGTTCCTTTGTAAATTCTTTGGTTTCCTCAAAGAATCAACAGCACAGAGAAGAACCTCTAGGATCCTTTCTGTTGACTTTTCTTCTTCGCCAATAGACTGTCTACAGATAGCTTTCTAGTTATTTTTTTCTTATTTTACATGCTTGCATTTACTCTTAAGAGAATTCATTTCTCTTTTTCTTTCCAATAGCTATCACGTATGGCAGGCAAGGGGTTGATCGGGCAATCTACCTTCTGTCTCTTTACAGATTGGTTACTTTGATGGAAACATTTGGTACAATGGTTTTGGTTTGCTATAAACTTTAGTTCTACTTAATGCTTCTTTTCCCCCTCCATTTTTTTTGCTGATAGGATCAGTGTATCAACAGCCATATCTGGCACTAGAGTCTAAATGCAATAGATACCTGTCTGCCTTTCATTAATCACATAGAAAACAATAGAAAATCAAAATAATAATTTGTTTCCTCTAAATTCCAGATTCCAGTTGTCTTTATCACTTATAAAATCCATCTGACTACATATTAGAATCTCCTTCATTTTACCTGATAGGTACAAATACAACCACCTTTATTTCTACTTATTATTAATGGTAGCTATATTTTTTATGTAATTAGGGATTGAATTTTTCCCTCATAAGCATTTGAGGAGGAGAAAGGACTGTATTGTTCTTTATTCTTGCTTGATTTGCTGAGCCAAAGTAGTTGGGACGGGACATGCACCATCCAAAGAGCCGTTCACTAAATTCCTATCGATCAGTCACTGAGATGGCCAAAAGTGAAACAGATTGGTGATATGCCAGCTGCTGACAGCAGAAATACAAGATAGTGATGTTGCAGCAAGAGGGTCTGCAGCATCTTTATGACTGGTACTGATGTACGAGATGGAAAGAAATCAGGGTGTTTCAATGCTGGGCTTGTAAGTGGCAGTCTAGAGAAAAACAGTTGTTATTATCTATCAGCTAAACTGGTTTTCAATTGAATTGTTTGTGCCTTTGTTAACTTTATATACCAAGAAATTAGTAATTTGAGTACCTTTCTTAGTGCTTTCTGAAGCATTGAAAATATGAACCTGAACAGTGTATGGTACTTTAAAATTGTGTTTAGCATAGAGGTATTTATCTATTTGTCATGCAGAAGGAAAATTAATAATCTTCTTTGTGCACCAAAACTTTTATACCGAATGTTTTCTGAAATTTCATTATGTAGAAGCCCTATGGAAGCTGTGCTGTCCAAAATATTTTTCTTTTTATGTACTGTAAAGTGTGTTTGTTCAAACAAAGAAATGCTTATCTGTTGAAAAGATAGCAGTGATAAATTACTTCAGCTTTCATGCTTACCTACTGTTTTCCATTTGGCATGAAATTCCTAGTTGAATCCCAGAGGCAGATATATCTGAATTCAAAAAGTTACCTCGATGCCTTTTTTTTTTAGCCAGCCCCTGTGTCCTGATGATAAAAAAAAGAAATTTAGTCATCTAAACCGTCCTTCTTGTATAGTTTAAATCCCACTAGATATGAAAAGGGTTGCAATTTTTGAAATTTTTTCTGAACTATATTAATTTTCAGAGGCTGTGCAGGACCTCTACCTTTACTGTCACAACAACAGCACTTTAGATATCAACAGTTTAAATATCAGTTGAATCCAAATAGCGTGCAAATTGAGCTTCCTATACTTACCCTATCTCATTATGGATAATGTTGCATATGCTCTGTTAATCCTTTTGTAGAATTATTGACTCCTGAATAACTTTCTTTTACTACTATAAATTATATCTTCCTGGTATTTTTTTCCCTGTCATTGACTTTTAAGTCCAGGAGTCTGCTTTATTTTCATCAGGAAACAAATTTCTCTCTATGCTTAACATGAAATATTCTGGGCTCATGTTTTTCATTTTAATGGAGATTCATCACTCTCTCCTGCCTTCTTCTCACTGAAAAAGTGATATTTATGCAATGCACAAGTAGAGCATACAAAAACAGAAGAGTAACAAAACAGTTCAAGAAGCTAAAAGGGAAAGTGACGTAAGTTAGCTATATTAGTATATCTGAATGTGTAAGAAAAAGTAATTGTGAACTCTTGCCTCATTTGCCAATCTTTATCATGCATCAGTTGATAGAATAATTGTTATTTCCAAAATAACAACATTGGCTTTTAAGCAGGAGATGCTGTCTGTCCTAGCTGACTCTAGATATTTATCATGATCTGCATTTCCGCTGATCCCTGTTGGTTGCCCTCTGAAGGAGTGTAGGCATCTGCTTGTGGAAGAGGTGGAGTTTCTCACACTGCTTTCGTAGGAGAATTTCCTGCCCTGGGATGAACAAACAGATGCTTGACCAAGCTCTTAACATCAATGTGTGACAGTTTCTATCTGATGATACATGTACTAAAATAGAGTAGTTTGGTGGGAAGGCACCTACAGCAGTTGAACTGCATGACCTCTTTAGGGCTGAAATGTTGATACTGTGCTACAAAAACTGAGATATGGAGCATCTCCTTTTGTAAGGTAAAATTCTGCTAGGCTCAATACACTACTCGTTATTAGAATTACTATTAACATCACTACTATTATTTTTTTTTTATTCCAGCTGGGTCCTCTACATTCCTAAAAGGATTATTTTTAGTGTAAAATCCTACCAGGAAAGTTGTACTTTTAAATAATGAAAGTCAAGGACATTTAGTATCTTGCAGAGCTGACTCTACAGCAAAGGCAATATTACTGTTACTTCAGGGCCATCAAAATTCAAGCCCTTCACGTGTGGAAGAGCTGTCTGAAAAAATGATTTTGAAAATGCTACTTCACATTTAAAGTAGCTGCAAAAAATTGTCCCCAGGATGGTGTTATCTGTATGTAGCCAGTAGTTTAACAAGGAGCTCTTCCAGACATATTCCTGCTCTTTTGAAACAAAATCTGTTTTCTGGAGTACATTGGCCTGCAGAGGAGAAGAAACAGGGAAGCTATTAATATATTTTCCCATTTAACCATAAATGCTCCGAACTCTCACTGAGAATATATAGTTCTCTTTTGGCAAGCAAATGCTGTTAAGGGCACTTTGCTGGATGCATTTGTGGTATTCTGTAATCTTGGTGATCTGCACAAACAGGCACAGTCCCCAAAAAAATGACAGCAGGTGTACATTAATTATATACAAGAACCACCCTGGCTTGTTGGTAGAAGGGGAGAACATGCAGCTCACCTCCTGCTAATGGCATTGCTGACTTCCCTTGTAAATTATTCCAGCCCTGCAGGCCTTCACTTTGGTGAGGACAGAATTTTGGTGGTGGGAGTTATAATTATTGGTATTTGGCCAGGGAATACCTTCTAAGTTAACAGAGCCAGAGTGCTGCAATTATTTCTTCCCAAAGGAAATATATATGTTTGTATGTATATATTTGGTTTTGTTGATAGTATTTAGGCTGGGTAATTTGAAATGTGAATGAAGTAGGTAAGATGTATTTTGTGGAGTCTGAGATCATCCTTCTTGTGGAAAATCTTTCTGAAATTATTGCGTGGTGAGTAGAATTCAATCCATGCTATAGTTAAAAGAGGCTGCTGTATAAAAATATTTTGATCAAGCACAGACACTGTCATGTCTACATGGTATGGTGGATTTCTTTATACTCAGAAAGTATAAAGAAATCCAAGCCTGTTAAAGACAAGTAAATAATCTCAATTTTTTTCTTTTCCCCTTCCCCCCCACTTTCTCTTTTTCTTTCCTCTGTATTGCATGTATGATAAAAATGCAAAAGTCTTTGGTGACCCTTCATGCATAGCACTACTCAATGTGGAAGTTTTGTGATGATGAAATCAAGAGAAAGCAAGAAACCAATTTAGCTATATTGTTATTACCGTATTTAAAAAAAGGTAACCTTTGGAGAGGAGAGTTTCAGTGGACTGAAAATGTATCACAGCAATGAAGCAAGTGCTTCTCTGAGATGGTTATGGGGAAACAAAATACTCTGCCATCAGGCTCTTGCCCTCCTCCTCCCCCATCCCTGACAGCAGTACAATGTTTACTGATGTTAGTGGCCACCTGCTTCCCTTCAAATCCTCCTCTTGCAAAACACAGTCATTTCAGAGCAGTCATTATACATTTGGAAACAGCAAAGCAACTTTCCAAACCCCACTGATTGTGTTGTATAGCAACCCCACTGTATGCCATTTCTGCTGCTTGGAAGGCTGGTAGCTGCTTGGCAAGCTAAAGAAGAAGCTTCTTCCCAATAACAGTGTTTTTTCTTTTGTCCCGGAGTGTGGTATTATTTTTCTAGTGGTATGATTAGGAAAGAAAATATATACAAAGCTTAAGAAATATTCCAGTGTATTTATAATACAGTATTATGATGGGAATTAAATAAAGTCACTCAAGTGCTTGAGTTCATTCAAGTACTTTGGGAGCTTTTAAAAAGAAATAATTGTTGCATAGAAAGTCTTGCCTGAATAGCAATTATTTGATTAAAAGAATACTGGCCCAGGTCTTGTGCTTGGCTTTCTATGAGCTTAACCATGCAATCATTTTTTATTGCCATTGTTGAACCTAGATGGATTTAAATAGGGCTTCTCCCACGTAGGTTCTTTAATGATACTTTTAAGGAAGAGAGCACAAATAAATTGAAATTAAATCCCGAACCCACATCTCAAGGAAGAGGGTGGGACAGGGTGTGAAAGGAACCCTGGAGCTGTCGGAAACAGCAGGAACAGAATTACGCAGCAAGGAGACCAGAGAGCTGGAGTCTTTCTGAGGATGGAGGAACAACATTCTTTCTGCTGAGAGTCCTTTGCTTTGACTGGATGCAGATGACATTCTCTCTGAACCTACTGCTGCCTACAACAATACTTCCAAATGCAACTGGCACCCGTTCCTGCTGCCTGCAAGCAGTTATAGAAAAGCAAGCTGGGTTTCTAGGTTTTGTTAGACCCACCCTACCAAAGAAATACCATTTCTTAACTGTGCATGAGGAGAATAAAAACAAAATAAATGGAGAAGTCATGCTAAAATCTTTGTAAGACTTGAAAAAAACTTGTATTTTGTCAATTGAAATCTGAAGTGTTGAGAAGTAATGACATATTCCATCGTGGCAGATCTCAACAAGGATTGAGAAAGGATTTTGCAAAGTGAATAGCAGCTGATTGTTAGGGCATGGTTGCTGCTGATGGCAGGAAAAATGTCTAAAACTCTAAAATACAATATAGTAGAAAGTAAGTTTTAAGAAGAATTCTGTCTGCAAAAGCCTTGTGCTATAAAATTCCTCTTGCCAAGAATGGAACAAGGACTTGACAGATAAAGAAATAGCAACAAACAAGCACAGCTTTTCCAGAGGTGATGGAAATGTGCTCAGAGCAATGATGCAAGCCCTCAGTGATGATGGGTGTGTTGCCCATATCTTCCCCTTCCAAAGAAGTCCAGAAATACTCAGTGCATCCTTAATAGTCTGGAGAAACTTGGCAAGAATTGTCACTGAGTATTTATTTGAAATGTAGTTGCAGGGAAGTATGAAGCAGATACTCATTTAATCTCAAGACTACAGAAAGATGTGAAAAAAAACCCCGAACAACCCAGAGGTGCAATTATTTGCCTTAAGGCATCTGATTTTTACAGGTTCAAAGAAAACAGATCTGTTTCTTGTCTACTGCTGTTGGAAATTTTGCAAGGTTTATATAGAAAGTATTCTGGTTTTCATTAAATAAATATCTTTAAACAAGTTATAACAGAATTCTGGAGGATTACCACAGTAGTCAATTCCTGTTGACATTAAGTGATAATGTCTGAGAAGCTGCCACCATAACTTGCTGTTATTAGTGTTCTGTCATGTATTTGTACCGGATCACTCCTGTACTTGGCATGTGCTGAAGTGGTTGCTAGATTCTTGGTATGAGAAGAAAATATGTGAAATTATTGGGTTTTTTTCAGTAGTGGCTGGGGGGAAGAAATCATTGTTTCAAGTTCTTTTCTGGTGTTCAGGAAGAAGTGGATTGAAAAGACAAAAAGAAACTCAGTACTCCGGGAGCATGTATGAAGATACCATAGAAGGGCATGTTGTTCTTTTAGTCTCACATCCAGTTTTCAAAACAGCTGGATAAATTCAGAAGTAAGGGATTTTTTTGTTACAATAAACATATACTTAAAAAAAAAATAAAAATCCCTGAAGTAAAAAATTTAATGGATTATGCCTGCCCATCATCAATAGCTGCTTCCATGAACAAGAAAAGATATTAAAAAAATAGTATAGGTAGTACTATAACTTATATTGGAATTTCACCACCACAGGTCTGCACAAAATCAATACGTTTAAGCCATTCAGCCTCAGCTGTTAAGGATTTTAATGAGTCCATTCACTTTGTAGATTCTGAGTTAGTATAAACTGTTTCCTTTACATCCTTTTCATGAGCCCAAGAGATTCGACATCCCTGGAGAAGATGCTGAACAAAGACAGGATTTCTAGCAGAGAATCCTCTGCCCATTTGCTTTGGACATCAGGCAGTAAGGTCCTGGTGGTTGTTATTAGATTACCCCTGTTCAGAGTATTAAACAAGGTTAAAATTTGAGTTAATTTTTTATCTAGACATTGTGACTCAGTGGGAAATGGGTATGGTTATTCTGGGATAGGATTTGACCTAAATTTGTTTCTTGGATTGATTTGCATACTGACCTCTTATTTTTGAGATCTCTGAACTCTCTTCTCTGGTCTGAAAAAATTGCTGACTTGATCAGTGCTAGTAATTCAAATTTCAGTATCTGACATTTCTTTGCTGATCTGTTCTGTTTGTATATATCTCTGAGTGGGTTCCCCAGTCAATACTAGTGTCTCAGTAATTCCAGACTGTGTCTGGGAGAATATTTTTCCTACAAGAAAAATAAGTATTTGAAGTGGTGGGCAGTGGCTGGAACTGGACTTTAGGCTTGTCAGTAGAGTGAAGGAGGGAATGAGTTTGAATGATGTTCAGATACAGCTTTGTTTCATCTTCATCACCTTTATGCTGTGCGTGAAGAGTAGCAGAAGAGGTGGAGAGAGAGGTCACTTAAAAGGAAAAAGAAACTAAGGAAAAATGTAGAAAAGCATAGCATGGAGCAAAGTTGGGAGAATA
Source organism: Rhabdornis inornatus (assembly GCA_013397075.1). Taxonomy (NCBI): domain Eukaryota; kingdom Metazoa; phylum Chordata; class Aves; order Passeriformes; family Rhabdornithidae; genus Rhabdornis; species Rhabdornis inornatus. The sequence continues at coordinate 1,933,773 of VWZS01001515.1, read as the reverse complement.
GGTGGAACGAGTCTGCCAAGAGTGGGATAACAACACGAGGGGAAATGTGGTAAAGCCCCTTTCAAGGACTCTGAATCTCTGCTCAGCACTTCAAGGCAGCTTTCTCCAGGCTAGCAATTACATCTAGGTTTGAGGAGCTCCAGGTAGCAATGAAGATGCAATGGCAAAGACTTTAGCTTGGCTGTTCAGGGATCCTAGGAAAATATTTTGGATGTTGTCATGCTGGTATCTGTGTTACTTTGTTGTAACAACCCATACCAACCAGGAAAAACAGACTAAGGCAGTGCAGTAATGTCTCAGTGCTGCAAATGCACCTTTGTTCTCTCATCCTTTCCACCATTTGCTCCCCATTGCCCAAAGGCTTTTTATCCTCTGCTTCTTCTGCTAGTTAAAGGTCTTTGACAAAATACGTAGCAAGGCAGACTTGCTGAAGCAGATTCTTGATCTGACATCAATCCAGCTTCAGATTTGCATATGAAAATGTAATAGGGTAATTTATCACCTTTATTCAGGTAAAGAGATAAAATTGCAGACAGCTAACAACCTTCATTTGTATGTTGAAAGTTAGAGGCAAGTTATGCAGTTAGATAGCAGCACCTTTCCTTTTCTGATGTGGATTACCCAGAGGAGTAATCATAATTCATAGTTTTCCACTGGCAACTTTACCTGATACTGGCAGGTAAATCGCAGAGCATGGTGCTGTCCTTAAGCCATACTTTCAATTGTGGCAGGTCTTCAAAAAAAAAAAAAATTCAGTATAACCCACGCAGGACTTTCAGCACAGCTTTTAAAAATAACTAAGGAGTTTGAAAAGACTGTGCTCTATATGAAAGCAAACAATAAAGTGAGTGTGTGGAGGAGGCTTCATTAAGATTGTTTGACCTATGAGCAAAATAAAGAGGAGGACAAGACACGCTTTCCTAGTGATTTACTTTCTATGCCTATGAATCATGGTTTTTTTCTTCTGTTATTGTGACTGCAATTTTTTTTTCTCAGCACTGCTCACCCTATCATTATGGGTAGAAAATGTAAAGGGATTGTGATATTTTCTCTGCGGTCGTGAAAGGAGCAGGACACTTCAAGGACGTGCTATAAAAGTTGTTAGGACTTTAAGATGCTGTAGCTTGTTCATCTGGAAGCACTATGTACGATTCATTTTGGATTAATGCGAGTCATGCTGGGGGATGCTGGCTATACCGTAAGCAATATTGATCTCGCATATTTACTTTTAAGTTACCAATTACATTAATTTTCCTTTTTTTCCCCAGGATTTCTGGGTGAGTACACTTTTGAGGCTGTAAACCCCATGGGAAGGAGCCAGGCAGTTCATGTTGGCAAAGAATCTGGCAAAAGACATTGCTTAAATATTTGCCAAGAGCAACAGTGGCTTGTTTAAAAAATAACTGTATGTTTCAGCTATTGTCTTAGGGGGCTTATTGGAAAAAAGCAAATAGAGGCATAAAATTCTGAAATTTTTATAAAGCTTTCAAAATATTAAGGAGTATTTGCAAGATAGTTCAAGTTAAATATATTTTAGTATGATTTGATGTGGGTTGGCTTTTTCCCTATTTTTGGTCGAGAGGAAGGGAAGAGAAGGCAGGAGGGGCTGTGTGCTGTGCAGTCAGTGAGAAACCTTGGAATTGGAAAGTACAAAATGAAAAACAGCAGATGTGGAACAGTGGTTTCTGACTTCCTTCTTATGAGCACAAATGTATCAACTTAATAACATCGTTTAAAACCCCTCTTTTGGGGCCATGGAAGTAAAGAACATGGAAATAATTAGTAGTAGTCGAAACAAATCCACAACAAGTCATTTGTTCTTGGTGAAATGTTTCTCCATGTTGCTGTATGGTTTCTATCTGTCCAGACAAAGTATTCCTCAGACATAAGGGAACATTTCTGACATTGTATAAGATTTCTGTGCAAGACTATAACATGGACATGGCTTTGTCACCAAAGACAAACGTTCCTCGCAACGTGCAGCAGAGCTCTTTGCTGACTGAGGGGAAAGATGGAAGTGCCAGTGATACACCACACTGCAGGCACAATTGCCTTCAAATATAATAATTGTAATCCAATTATACCAGCCAGATAACTGGTGGGCTTTCATACTGGTGGTACTGTGAAAAGTGGTGGTAAAGTGAAATATTTTTACTGGTGGTAAAGTGAAATATTAGTTGAGCTATGCAGCCAAATAACTAGAGAGGATTTATTTATGACAGTTACTGGTGTTTTTCAGAACATCAAAGACCTAGCCAGCAGATTATGCAGCAGATGTATTACATGAAGTAGAATTGATCATGATTTCCTGGATATTTGGGGGTTTTGTAAAAACAGAGAGCGTAATTATTGAATAACTTCTACTACAGTTCTCGCAGGTTTTTTTGTTGTTTTGATCCTCCCTCCCATACTAGTTACCTTGGTCTGGCAGAATATGAACTTTCCTTTAATAGAAGCTGGGAGAAGGATCATCAGATCCTAATTATCTCACCACACTTGACATTTTGCTACCAAATATGTGGTGTGTCTGAAGGTAGATTTATCTTAAGGTTCATGTTTTTGAGCTCATGCAGCCTGAGTAGTGTTTTTCTTCAAGAGGAGCTTAGGCAGTAGGAGTGGTACAAATCTTCTCAAGCTGTGCAAGAGTGGCAGGAAACATGGGCTGTTATCAACAGAGCAAATGCAGGTCACTCGCAGGTGGGTTGAAGGATATTTTTTCCCATTTTGTTTAAATATCTGCAGGCAGCCAGAAGCATTCTAATTTTTGCAGTGCTGTTTTGTTAACTGAAAGAACCTAATGAAATTTTTACATGTGAGCTGCAGCATGAGCTCTCAGGTCTTTTGAAGGCAACAGTGACAGTGCATGAAGTTTGTGAGGGGTTGAGGTGTACATTATAGCACACTTAACCCATCGTTGTTGCTTTTCTATGGTGTGCCAAGACAATACTATAAAAACCAGCCACCTCCAAAGTGGATAAGCTGCTGCGCTGAAGTGTGAGGGTGGACATGACAGGTGAAGAAAATAAAGGCAGAAAATAAATGCAGCTGTTTGGTGTCTGCAGCACATGCCAGCACCACTCACAGCAATAGGATCGCTCCGCTTTTTACCAGCAGCAGTGTTAGTTTTGTGGCATCTGAGTACTACTGGACTTCAGGAGACTTGTGGCAGATTTCTGAGGAAGTCTCCAACTGAGAGTAGATTTGTTTAGGTCTTCCGTGAAAAATCCACTAAATCAAAAGGCACCATTTGGGAGAAAAATTTTGTGATGTTCAGAGTGGTGGGTTCCCTACTGATAGCACTGAGTGTGGTAACAGATATTGCTCTGTTATCTGACACATTTAATTCAGATTAAAGCATTACACAAGTGTGAAAACATCTCTTTTTACTGTAGAAATGTTTGAGAAATTTCTTCTGGGAAGAGCACTGAGCTGGTAGGTCATTTTCGAGGTCCTTTTAGCCTAGCAGGCCTTTCCCAACTCTGGCAAGCTTATGACAGTCAAGGGAAAAGTTGAACAGCCTTTGCTGGGATGCTGGAACAGTTGCATGAGAAGTGGAAGTGGGTCATTCTGGATGTAAAATTCAATTGAAACATGTTTTGTCAGCATTGAGGCATTTGAAGATCCATCTGCAGAGGGTGTGTCCACTTTTTCTGCCATGACATCTGTTTGGAAAGAAGTGTAAGATTTCCTTTGTGATTCACACTAGAGCTACAGAGCTGGGAAATTCCCTCTCCTCTCGTTATGCTTGATGTCTCACCCTTGAGTGGAAAGGACTGTGGTTTGCTAAAGGTCCAAGTGAAAATGAACTTTAAAAAAAACAAAGATGTGAGGAGTCAAATGGTAATTTCTCTTCTTATAGAGACTGGGAAATTTAGCTCTTATTGTGACACTGTTAAGATGGCTGAAAATTGTTTAACTAATAAAACACAATAGAAAGGATTGTTGTGAGGCATCCTTTCCAAATTGGGATAATGAGTAAGAGAACAGAAGGCAAAATGCAGAAATTTGTTTCAGAATCATGGATATTGTATGTTAAATATTACTGTTTATAATGGAAAAACCTGTTATTTTAAACTACTCTTCAAAATCTCATGGTTTGGACTAGTTAATTTTGTTTCCTGCTTGGGTTTGAACATTACATGTCCCTTGGAAATAAGATGTTGTAACTAGTGTTCCCAGTAGTAGTGCATTAAGCTGCAAAGTGCTGGATTTCAAGCATATTAACCAGTAAGTACTCTTGAGTTTTTATTGTTGCCACATACCTTCTGATAGCCAGTCCCATAATCATATAATGTGATGCCTCAAAGTGATATGCTTATTGTTCTAAAAAGATTAATAGGCAGATGGTGACCCTGGCAGCCAGATAGAAGGGAAGATTTCCAAAGCATTAAATGTGATATTGAATTTGATGCATTAAGTGATCCATATTTTGGCTAGGTTCTTCATCTGTTAATTCTGATCTGTGAGTCTAGTTACAAATGTTTTTTTAAAATACTGTCAGAAAGTCAAATCCTGTGTTTGCAGTCCTAGTGGGCAGAGGATAAGGTCAATTTCTTTTCTTATTGTGATATCCTGAACACTTCAAAATGCTTCTACGTCTATGCATTTTGAAGTGAATACTGCTGTAAAATCCAGGTCACTTCAGTTGCTTTAAAACACAGTCTCTGAGGATTTTCAATAATGCTGAGTACTGTATCCACCTCTGGGGCTCCCAGCATAAGAAGGAAATGAACCTGTTGGAGTGGTTCCAGAAGAGGGCCACAAAGATTATCAGAGGGCTGGAGTACCTCTCTGATGAAGGCAGGCAGAGGGAATTGGGGTTCTTCAGTCTGGAGAAGAGAAGGCTCTGGAGAGACCTTATAACACCTTCCAGCAACTAAAGGGGTCCTACAAGAAAGCAGGAGAGGGAATTTTCACATGGGCCTGTGAACAGGATAAGGAGTAATGAATGACCTTAAACTGAAAGAGGGCAGGTTTAGATTAAATACTAGGATGAAATTATTTACTGTGAGGGTGGAGAGACAATGGAACAGCTTGCCCAGAGAAGGTGTGGAAGCCCCATCCCTGGAAATGTTCCAGGCCAGGTTGGATGGGGCTTTAAGCAACCTGGTCAAGTGGAAGGTGTCTCTGTTCATGTTTGGAGGTTGGAACTAGATGATCTGTAAGCTCCCTTCACACCCAAACTGTTCTTTGATACATGCCCACTGAGTTAGAAAAAATGGTTCCCTCAAGGCAGAGTTTCTTAGCATGGACACAGTCTTACAGCAAAGCATCAGAGCAGTCTTTTTTGTCAGGAGGAGCAGCCTCGGTCTCATGCTTTGCAGCTCAGATAATGGGTGGATGAAGTGCAGGACAACTGCTGAGCACATAAACATATCTTTAAAGGGATCTGTTTTGAGGAATTGCAGAAAATAGAGTCTGTTTGGAATAATCTAGCAAGTACTCAAGTTTATTTTCCGTTGTCTGTGAAAGCAAGGAGATTAGTGCTTGCCCACAGAGGAATCACATTAGATCTCCCTTTTAAGTTGTTACAGGATATACAGTTGAGTAGGCATATCTGTAGGGCTGAAATGAGAGAACTGTCTCTCATTTGTTTTCTTCAGTCAAGCATAAATCTCTAATTTTAAGGGCATTCTACCCTTGGTTTAGATTTGTTTATTTTAGTTTTACAGTCTCCATTTAAAATCCATTTTAATGAGCTGTTTATGCAATGATAGTGTTTTTAATATATGTTTAGGTTTTGTGCAACTCTAAGTCGGGCAATGATGTGTGAAGAGGGCATGAATTAATAATATGGCAAAGGCAACTGGAATACCTCCAACGTACCAGCCAAATGAGATTTTGAAGTGGGCCTGTCTGCCCGTTTGCTTGCCTCTGCCTCAGACCTGAGTTCAAGCTGCTGTTTCTCTCCTCAGGGGTGACTTTTCTTTTCTGGCCTTGTTGCATTCTGAAGCTAGTTAGGACACCCAGCCTGGTGCATGAGCGGTATCAATGATGGTGTGGGTTTGAGTGTGGCATGAAGGTCAGGGAATGGAGGAATGCCCGGAAACCAGCATTTCTTCCCATATGCCATCATTCTGCACTTAACTCACTCGCTATGGGTGAAGCAGGATGGTATCAAGACTCAAGTCAGCACCTCAAATCAGCTCTGTAGTAATCTTTACCCAAAGCCATAGATGGCCAGCTTGGGAACCTCTGCTAATGTTTGAAAAGTGCTGCAAGCAAACCCAGGTCCCAGAAGCATCTTCAATAGAGACCTTGGTGCATAAATGTTAGCTGGGCAAGGATTTTCAAATGCTGTGTTTGCCTGGGGCTTTTCTGATCATGGTAGATCTGCGTGGGACAGTTTGGTGACCTGAACCTTGCCACAGTGCAAGGTATGACAGGGCCTTTTGATGCTCTTTATGTGTGCCTACTTCTTGACCACTCATAAGAGGCTTCATAATTTGTCTCCAGACATACCTTGAATGTAATAACAAGAATAATTAAAACTCAAATAGCAATTTGGTGCTCTGACCATCTGGGATCCAGCCTGAGAGATGAGATGTAGTACAGACCCTAAAGCTGTTAGAAAGGTAAGCTTTCTTCCCTTTTTTTTTTTTTGTAATTAATTTAAATGGCTCTTAAATGATTTTTAAATGAGTTCATACTCACAACAGCTTTGAAAATTTGTGTCTTGCCAGTGGGATCTGACTGCTGCTTCTACTGCTGTGCCTCAGTCTGATTCCCTGCTGGAAAAACCAAACCTCTGTATCAGCTGGGTGCAACCTCAGCACAGTGATAAAGTGAATAAATAGTTGGAAGCTTTTCTAAACATCATGTAGAGAATCCTCTTTTTAATATATGAACCCCAGGGAGAAAGGAAAACAAGGAGGAAAAGGATATTACATTTGCTTTATTAGAGTAAATGTGTGATGGCTCTGTTACTTGCTTGAAAAGAGGATGCCGAGAAGTAGTGAGTGCATGAAGTTAAAGCTGATGGAAGTGTTTTATGGAATATCACTTTCTAGCAAGGTTTTCTATTCTCATTGTAGAGGTTTTCTGTTCTGTTTTTCAGCCTGGAAAGGCTGTATTGGGTTTTATTCTACTAAGGAAACCAGCTGCACATTGAGTGTTAAGGGAGGAGCTGGAAGAATGGCAGAACCAGAGCAGTTAATTCTGGCCTCACCTTGGTGCTTCTGCATCCTAAGTATGGCAGCAGAGTAAAGAGGAGTCACAACTGCACTGATTATTTTCCAGTGTGAAATAGTGTCTCTGTGGCAGGGTGTGACACTCCAGTGCTGGCACTTCTAGCCTCATTAAGCTTGCTGTTAAGAGACAGATCTAATGCTATCAGGTGCAATGGTACACTGATGCAAAGGCAACTTTCAGGGCCCAAGTTAAGCCAGGAGGACACTGCACCCAGTCACTGTGGCAGCTCATTTGGAGTCAGGAGGGTTTATGTGAAGCTGGGTAACAAACACTGAGGTGGTTGGTGTATCTCATGCCTCCTTAGCTGGGACAAGGTTCCTGTGGGTATGGTGGACTTAGACTTCCAAAAGCCTGTGCAGGAGGACCAATGAGAATGAATTCCAGCTAGCATCAAAGCGGGGAGGGAATCCTTTCAGGTGCCACATGCAGAGGAAAGGGAAAAATGGGTGATTGTTTCCTTAAGAACTTCTTTTAAGTTACAGGTGAAGCTGAGGCAAAAGAGAAACTCTTTTTCTTATCTAATTGTGGACATAGATTTTTGGCACAGACTGCTGAGTAGTCTAATACTGACTACACCATTTTTTTCTTTGTTAAAAAAAAAAATCTGTCTTTAATGCAGGAGAAGTGGCAAAAAAAACATCCTGAATTTTTTTTCATTTTGCAGCCAACACCACAAAGCAAAAAATCAGGTCTTGGTGACTCAGCTCTTAGCGGCATTGTCCCATGCTTTGGTGCAGCAGTGAGTGCAGAAGCAGTAGTTTGAAGAGATAATGCTGTCACATGTGGCCACCTGAGCCCTGATACAGGCTTCAGTGCTGTCATCTTCGGGGCTGTTCGTCAGACAGCTTATACCTTCTGCTTATGTCACCAGCAAGGTTTTGGGGCTGAAGCAGCCAAAAGGCACTTTTTCAGGGCCAACCAAAAGGTGCATTTTCTCCCAGGGGCTCCTTTCTTGATTTTTTTAGTTTGTTTTCCTTTTCTTTTTACTGGTTGCTCTGTGCCTGACAGACAGTTGCAATCCTCACTTGAAGATATGTATCATGGTGGGCAGCCTGGGGTTGACCTGAGCAATTGTCCCAGTTGTCTTTCAGACCTGGGTTTTCCAGTCTGATCTCAGCTGTCAGCATTTACACTCCTTGCTGCTGAGAACTATCAGGCCCAAGAACAAGTAACATCACCAAAAAGGCACTTCAGCAGTTTGTATTTCTGTCCATCTTTAGTAACTGTCATTTAAATTTCCTGTGGATGTTATAGGAGCCATATGAAGTACCCTGGGAAACTTTGTCAAAGGAGGGATACTAAGATGCCAGTGGGAATTGCTACTGAGGGTTATGGAATCATCTTCCCAGCCCTTTTCAGCTCATTCCCTGGTTGTGAGCCAGGAAAGTTCCTGCTTGATTCAAGCCTATCAGAGTGTGATTCCCAGATATTTTACCTGTGTCCAGGGGATGTCTCGTGGTAAGAGTACAACTGCACTTAGTACAGCTAAGTACAGCTCAGGAGAGCGCAGGGAGGAGGACAGGGGGAGGGACCTAGCAGAAGCAGACAGTTTAATTGTGAGACAATTCCCTTCTCCTTCAGCTGGACAGCCAGGCAGTGCCTTCAGCTTCCATCTGAGGAGCTTCTCTTCAGCACTTAATTTGCACCTTTTCACTATCCCACCAGATCCAGGATAAATAAATAAATAAAGACATAGATCTAAATGAAAAAATCCTAGCACTTTAAAAGCATCAAAATCACCACTAGAACAACAGAATCATTGTAGGAAGAAGAAAAACTTGGTTGTAAGTGGGCCACATAGAGGAGAGACTGCCAATTTCTTGTTGCAAACACATGATTTCCATTAGTGGGTGCTGTTCACAGTAGAGGAATTCCACTTTGGTCCTCAGACAAGAGGACAGAGGAGGATGACATCCTGGAACTGTCTTCCACCACCTTTGAAGGACTGGGACAATCTTTCCACTCAGAGTTTCAGAATAACTTCTGCTGCGTGAAACCAACAAGCTTGAAGCCCTTGAAGAGGCAAGAAACAGAGCTGGTTCAGTCCAAATTGTCTTGCAGCCTTATTAGGAGGAGGGCAGCACATTTGTATGTTATTGTCTAGACATGTACAAACAGACTGACTATTTCTGTGTATCTTCCAGAAAATAAAAAGTGACCCTCAGGGGTCTGTCCATGTAAGTACGCTTCTGTCTTTGCCCCGGGCTGGAAGAGGGTTTTAGAAAAGTTAGGGTCTGAATGAGGATATCCTTTTGGAAGCAAAGGAAGGGGGAAATTAGCTACCCAAGAACAGCAGTTTATTGTAGCAGCGGTGTATAGATGCTGCCCTCCAGCTGGTGGGGTAGGGCAGGATAGAGACAAATGCTGCTGGGGAAAGCCTGCCTACCCCTCAGGGCTGCTGTGTGACCATTCATTTCTGTACTCTGTACTCCTGCCCTTGCAGATAATTTATAGCCGTTTTTTTTTTTCCCACTCTCTGTCTCACTCTGTTGGTTATTTACTCAGAACATGATTTCCAGCCCCATCAAAACCCTTCAACCTTCAGTCCTATCTCTTTGGTCGTGCTTTCCTTATTCCATTCTTGCTCCTCAGCTTTCCCGTGTGCTGCTAAAAGAGACCACCTCATCCCCAAATAAAATGAAAAAGTACTACTGAGTTGTGACTGTAGTGACTATCTAATCTGGCAATTGTCCTCTCTTCCCCTTCTTTCTTCCACAGGCTTTGCTGTTCACTTTCCCTCTTTCAGTTCTGCAGTAGGAGTAAATCCCTTGCAACAGAGGAGTATCTTTTGCTTATCCATTTTAATCACAACCTTAATGGTAATTCAAATGGTGTAAGGCACAGATTGGGCTCTGTACCCAAATCGTACAAGACTGAGACCCTATAGTGTGTTACTGGAAAAGTCTGTCTTATTCCTGCAGGTGAAATAACAGATCCTGTTAGCGGGAAATGAAATGATTAATAACAACTGGCCCATGCTGTTCCTCTGACAAGCCAGCTTGTTGAGAGTGGTTTGGTGACTGATAAGATAAGGGAGTGGAAAAGAGACGTTGAGAGGCTGTTTCATTGAAACTTAAACAAATCTCACATGCTGTAAATTGGTTGATGTCCTGCCCTAATACTTCACTTTTGTTATTAACCAGAAAAACAAAATCAAATCAAAGTTCCCAAGGCAAAACAAAACAAAGTGAAAGTTCCCAAGGCACAGCAAACCAAAACAGGCTAAATAAAAATATGCTGAAAGACATGCATAATATATTAACTGTAGTTTGCTTCATTTGTAAAGAGCAAAAGAGAACAAATAACCAGTGTTTTTTCCCCTTACGGGCCTTTGTCAGGGATATACTTCTCTGAGCTGTTCAGTGGAGAAAAAGATTTTCAAAAACATTTTTTCATAAGATTTTCCAAGCTGCCCTGCAAATATATATTGACTATTAACTTGGTCTTGCGGATTTTTTTGAATCAGGACATTTCCAGCTCTCTGACTAATTGGAGTAAATTTATGCCAACAATAATGCAACCAGTTCAAACCTGCACACCTTCCTCTATCTAGTAAGTGGGTGCTACTGAGCTGTACAGAACAATTTACAAGTATGTGAGCTGCCAGGATTAGACGTTTAAACATAATTTCTGTGATATCATCCTCAAAATTGCAGCTAACAATTTAGAAGCCTTTTTTTTTTTTCTTTTCATCTTAGTTATAAATCTTCTTAAAATGTAATTCTAAGTAATGTAGATTGAAAGACTGTAATTTAAAATCAAGTGTTTATTTTTCGGTTTCTTTTTTTCTTTCTTTTTTTTTTTTTTTCCTAGAGGGGGTGTATCCTGCAAATGCTTTAGAAATGAGAGCCTTATTTCCAGTACTGATACAACCGTTCTGGCTCCAGTGCTGTCCTCAGCCTGACTCTGTCCACATGCTGTCTAGTCCACACCCAGCTGGCTGCTGTTCTGTGCCAGAGCTTGCTGACACAGCCATCATTTGGAAACTTGTAGGAAATATCATCAAAATATGTCCAAAACACAACAGCATGGGATTTCTGAGGGACTTGATATCCTCTTCTGCACTTAAAGCACTGTAGATATATATATACACTGTGGTGCTGTTGGCAGATGGAAACTAGTGTTTTTAAGAAGTTGATTTAAAAGGTGACAGATTCCAGGCAGACAAAACAAAACAGACTTTCTTGCTATTCTAATTCCTGCTGGAGATACACCCGGATAGCTAAAGAAAGAGCGTGCTTTTCAAACCTTTACCTGAAATGACCTTGCAGAAATCTAGAGAATTGTCTTTGCGAACTTGTAGTCAAAGAATGTGTAAAGACTTCTTTTGTGAACCAGTTCTCAAAACAGGCTCAGGCTTTCTTTGTGACCCCCTTTCACCCCATGAAAATCCCTTTCTAATTTTTTAACAGTTTCTGTGTTTGAAAGCTTAAAAAACTGAATTGGAATATTTCAATCTAACTGAAGAATATTTACAAAAGTAGAAACTTGTATTGCAGAGAAGAGCCCCACTTGTGTTTGTAGGGTGCAAAATACATTGTATGCTGCCGTACATGCAGCCTGTCCCTGGTCTTGGAAATGATTTATGAGAGCTTTCATCCCTCACAGATGGCTTGCTTTTAGGATTTTTAATATGCACGTGTACTTGCAAACACAGAAGCTCATCTGCACAGAGGGCTGCTGTTCTTTTGAGAGTATGGCTTTTAGGATTAGGCTACTAGAGGCCCTATCTCCATCTTTTCCAGAGGTGACCTCTGTTTGTGCTTAGTTTTCAATGTAAGAGCTGCCTGTGCATGCAGCTTTTCCATTATTCTATTAGTATTTCCTTTACCAGCTCATGACATAGATACTTTAGCAATGGGCATATTGCAAATGCACATACAAGTCAGTTGCAGGCACAGGAGGAACCTGTTTTGTTCCAAACAACCTTACTTTATGTAGCTATAGTGGTTGAAGTGCAGTGGAGTGCTTTGCAATTTTAGTATTGATTCAAGAAGAATTTATTCCAATGCAGAATTATTCTGCTCTTTGGTGTTTAGTAGTCACAGGCTAGTTCTGCAGAATCTTTCCATGTGCAGAGCTATAGGGATGTGAAAGGATGCCATCAAGATTCTCCCGTGGATGACACACCCTGATACATGATTGCTGTTTTTTGGAGGAATTGTTTATTTTCATTTCATTCAAATTTTTCTTTGCTAAAGGCTTTCTGCCAGTAATTGCAGGCTCCAAAGACAGCAGTAACATGGCAAAGACACATCCCAAATATAAAAGATCCGAATTATACTTTAATTTCTTAAAGTCTCCGTCAGGCTGATTTCTGCTTAAAGAGCAACATGCCAAACTGGAAGTGAGCTGGCTGGTGATGTGGGTAGGAAAACTATGCACAAAAATAATGACCTTTCCCTCTGTCAAGGGCATCTGCCTGCTCATTACTGCAATGATGTGGTGTCACAGAATCCCTCAGGTGTCCTCACTGATTCCTGCTGATAGAAATCCAGAAATCCTCCACTCTGCTCAATGAGACCTTTTTTGTATGTTCATGTGGGCATGATGAGACACACGTATATCCGCTCCAGGCTTAATTATGTGACACATGACTGTGAGTGAAAGTGGAGGCCAGCAAGGAGCTCCAGCAAATCTCCATCCAGACAGTTTTTCTAGCCAGAAGTAGTACTGTGGAACTCCCACCAGCACTGCTCATTCCTCTAGTCTGGAGTCCAAAAAAGAATGTATTTCTATATTGTGGCTTGCTCTGAGTAGTTTAAGACAGCAGTTTTCAACCTCAGTTGCGCTGCTAACCTCTCCCAACCACAAAAAATCACTGTGTGGCCCTAGTCTCATCCCATGACTTAAAATAAACACAAACATGGCAAGTGCTTCTACCCTTGCTAGAAGTATTTTGTGTGTAGAATTATAAACTCTGGTTTTAGAGGAGGCAGTTCAGTCCAAAAGACCATTTTCTGCTTTGCATAAACCTGCATAAATTTTGCTGGGTCAAGGATAAGACTTTATTGCAAGTAACTCTCTGTAACAAACCAGTAACAAATGAAACCAGAATATGCCTCTTTTGACAGAGGGCAAAGTTGGAGGAAAAAAAGGAAAAAAAGACAGAAGAGAAAGTTTGTATAGCTCAATAACTTTTGACCTGTTTAATGCCTTCCTTCCAGGAGAATGGAAGAAGTGGACAATGTTTCTGATCATTGGAAAGGACTTGGGGAAAGTCTTGTCCACGTAGGAAATCTATGTTGGCAGAAAAGTGTCCATGGCAGGCAGTTACTCATCTGAATAATTCCTTAAAGGTTAACCAGAATTCCTGTTTGATGGGCAGATTTCCCAAATCATTGAACTGATCAGAAACTTTGCTCCAGTGCTTTGAGCACTATTCCAGGCATCAGAGCCTCCTTCATTTCTTTTCCTCCAGTAACAAAGAAGAAACTTGAGTTTTGCTTTTGATTGTTGCCTATGATCAGCTCTTGATAGGGACTCAATTTGTGCTGCTGTTGCTGCTGTAAAAAAACCCCATGGCAATGCAACGTTCCTTTTTCATTAGTAGGGACAGCATTTGCAGGCCTGATAAAAGCATTCTCCTCTGGGTTGTTGTTTTCTTTAGACTTACTACTGCTGCCATGTCTCAGGCAGACCTCATGGTCCTAATGCTAAAATGACTCTTTCCTGGGGGAGTTACTCACAGAGGTGGTAGACACATCACTATTTTTCCTCCCCTCTGTGTGTATGCTTTCTTTCTGGTATCTCAGAAATTTTCCACTCCTGTTATCAGTAGTCTCATTTCATGGTATATGGAGATTATGGTATTGTGTATTGGAGATGAGACTTTGCCAAGCAATGATTTTTCTTTTTTTTTTTTTTTTAATTTGCAGGATATCGTTGGTTTGGATAGCAGATGCAAATATGTAATCTCTTCAGAAAGATTGTATGGATTGCAGTCTTTATGTATTGTTGCAGAAATGCCACCACTGTCAGTTGGTTCATGGGCCACCTTTGGGCCATTTTGTGGTCTATTCATGATGATGCTGTACAGTGTCTAATCATGCTAGACTGATAATAAGAAAATCTGTGTTTGCATGATACAGTTCTCCATTATATAATAATGGAGAAATTACTGCTGTTTTTATTCCTGTTAGGATCAGCAGTAATTTAAGCTCGGTTGTAGCTGCTTTAAATGGTTATGTGCTCTGAAATATTATGGTGTTCTCTACCTTTATCCCCTCATATCTGTACAGTCTTTCCCAACTGGCTGGGCTGCCTTACCTGTGAGCCTGCTACTGCTCTGGGCTTGGGTGGCTGACTGACTTTAATCTCTCTCTCAGTGCTACCCCAGTCATACTAAAACTCTGTGTATTTTGCTCACATTTGGGCACATATTTGTAGGGTGTTTTGTTCTAGCTCTGTGCTCTGCTGACTGTGGATACTTTTAGCTGGACCTAGCTTGGTGGGAAGTCATAATTGTCTTTCATTCAGCACATGTGAGACCACAGCTGAAGTACTGTATCTGATTTTGGGCTCCTCAGTACAGGAAAGGCGTAGGTAGACTGAAGCAAGGCCCCTGGAGGACCACCAAGATGTACAGTGAGCTGGAGCAGAGGATGTATGAGAAGAAGTGGAGAGATCTGGGACTGTCCAGGTCAAGGGAAGGTCATTGGCAAATCTTACTTCTGTCTAAGATTACCTAATGGGAGGGGATGCATAAATCAGACCTTTTCAAAGGTGCATGATGATGCATGATGAAAAGAAGCAACAAACACAATTTGGAACATTTGAAATTCTGACTGTATACATTTGGATGGAGAAAAGTCACCATATGTATGATCAAAGACTGACACAAATTGTCCAGAGAGGCTGTGAAATCTCCAACCTCAAAGCTGTAAAAAACTTGACTGGAGAAGACTCTGAGCAATCTCGTTTAAGCTCAAGAGGACCCTCAGTGTCCTTTCCAGTACAAATTATTCTGTGACAACCTTAATCTCAGAGAGAGAGAGGAGATGATACAGGCAGCTTTGAAAGTCTGGATGGAAAGCTCTGGGAATCACTCTCCAGAGAAATGGGATTTGGAGGATAGCTAGTTACAGAATCATAGAACAGCCCAGATTGGAAAAGACCTCGAAAGATCATCTGTCCAACATTTTGTGAGAAAAGAAGCCTAGATGAGATTATCTAGCACCCTGTTCAATTTCATCTGGAAAACCTCCGGAGAGAGAAATTCTATCACATCCCTTGGGAGGTCGTTCCAGTGGTTGATTGTTCCCAGAGTAAAAATTTATTTTTCATATTGCGCTGAAACCTCTCTTGGTACAACTTTATCTGTTGCCCTTTTGTCTTTTCCCTGTGTCTCCTTGACAAGAGAAAGCCTCCATTCTCTTTGTAGCTGCCCTTTAGGTAGTGGAATACTGTGATGAGGTCCCCCTGGCCTTCTCTTCTCCAGGGTGAAGAGAGGCAATGACTGAATGTAATTCTCATCCAAAGTTTTATAAACAGTTCCACTGAAAGAGAGGAGGGCAAGACAGCTTGCAGGAAGGTGAAAGACAGAGACAGTAACTCTAGCCAGTTCTGATGCCTTGAAGTCACATCCTCCCAGATTGCTCTCCTCAATTTGCTGTTGTTTATACTGTTTGGGCCTGAAGCTGCAACAGTGTCCTTGGTTCTCAGGCTGGAAAAGGATTGTTTTGTCTAACTAAACTGTGAAGAGAACTTGCTAACACTCTATATGAAGTTCAGAGTTATATACTAATGTAGTACAGAAATATGAAAAATCTGAAAAATATGAACGCTAAAACCTAAGGCATCATTCCCTCTTCTATTTTTTGAGGACTTGGAGAGGAACTGGACACAGAATACCACTGCTGACCTGCAGCTTGTCCAGGACTGCTATGGTTTAATCCCAGTCAGCAACTAAGTACCATGCAGCCACTCACTCCCTCCGTCTCCCAACAGCCCTCCCTGTGGGGAGGAGAATTGGGAAAAAAGTAAAAGTTGTGGGTTGAGATGAGAACAGTTTAATATATGAAGTAAAATAAAATTTAATATTAATGATAACAATAATACTGCTGATAATGATTATAATAATAGTTATTGTAATGAAAAAAGAAGAGAGAAATAAACCCCCAGAAAAACAAGTGGTGCACAATACAGTTGCTCACCACCAACTGACCAAATTCTGAGCATGATCTTTTATGATATGAAATATTCCATTGGTCCGTTGGGATCATCTGTCCTGGCCATACTCCCTCAACTCCTTGACTGGCAGAGCATGGGAACATGAACAGTCCTTGACGCACTCAGTAGGGTAAGCACTACTTAGCAACAATTAAAACATCAGTGTTTTGTCAGCCTTATTCTCATACTACATCCAAAACGCAGCACTATACAGCTACTAGGAAGAAAATTAACCCTATCCTAAAAAAAAAAGGCTAAAACTAGGATAAGGACTCATCTAATAGACAAATGATGTGGAACACTGCCTGATAACCCTACATGGGGTTAGTAAGCAGGATCCTGAACAAGATGCTCACAGTTAGGCAGGGCTGTCTGTCTTCCTTTGCTCACTCCCTCACTGCCTGTCTGCCTGCCTTCAGTCCTTGGTAGCACCCAAGCTGCTGGCAGCACAGCAAGGAGGCTGGTGAGTATTGTTGCATTAACCGATATTAAAGCATTGTGTGCTGTGACATGTACCTGGTATTTATTACTTTTCCCTGGATTGCATGTTATCATCTTGGATGGATGTGAGCCAGTTTCCAAATCCTGCCCTTCCTCTTTCCTTCCCACGTTTTCAAAATCCAGCTGTGTTCAGCAGGTATAAAAGTGCTGACCTAGAGAGCCCATGACAGCCAGCTGCACTCCCCTATTCCCTTTCTCTCCTGCTTCCTTCGCTCATTTTTCAAATGAAGCAGTTCTGCACTTTCTGGTGCTCAAAATGGGAACTGTGCTTCTCGGTGCAGAAACTCTCTGCCCTTGCTGTCAGTCACACAAGGAGTTCATGTGCCAGCTGCGCCAGCTTAGGAAAAGAATCACTTGTACAGGTGCAGGGAGAGCCAGCTTGTCTATAATTCAGTTTTCAAGCATACAGTATGTTTTGCTCAAGCAAATAATTCAATTCACCATTTGAAGTTTGTTAAGAGAAGCAGTCTCAGTAAGGCATTGTTCGGCAGCATAAGTCCTAGTAAGTCTTTATAAATTTTGCTGTGGCATCCTCTGGTCAGTGAAACAGGTCTTTTGCTGTCTGGTCAGCTTTCTTCCATGTCACAGCTGCCTGGGAAAGAGAAAAAAAAAGCATTAGATCATCCATGAGAATATTAATCTTCCTTACACAGCAAATGTTCCCCAAATTGCTGTTCATTGATAGCTTCACCTGATGGCCACCTTCCCACAACAGGTCCCTGGACCGAGGAGTCACAGAGGACTCAACAGTACAAAGGAATCACCATCTGAATTGCCCTGTGCAGTAAACATGAGTCTGGGTTTCACTCTTTGGGTGCTGGTGGAGCTGGACATGAGGTATGAACTCACAGACTTTGTGCTCAGATAGCCACAAACCCTCTGTCACACTCAGAGGGTTTGAAAAGTGAAGCAGCCTCTGTACCTGGCATTGCAGAAATGTGGGGGAGAAAATACATGAGGAAATGAGGGTGAAATTTGTTGCAGTGAAAAACTGAACAAAAATAACACCTGTTGCTTCTGTGCTTTTTGAATGTCATACATTAAATGCCCAGACCCATCAGGACACCGCTGTTCATTATTTTATTGCATTTGGCAAAGCTGAGTTTGGAGAAGATGCAACCTAGGAATCTCTGGAAACTCAGTGAGGCGTGAGGGCATTTTTTTCCCTTCTGAAAACCTTTTTGTCTTGAAAAGTAAGTAGGACAGACAAAAAGGGAGCATTCCCTTCATTGTCATGATATTGGTGAATTAAGATATATTGGGACCAAGAGTCTAAACAAAGGGGTATGCTGGAGTATAACCATACTGTGTGAATTAAAAGTCAATAGCAAAAAGCTACGCACAAGTAAGCAACTTCACAACATCTCCATCAGTCCAGGGCATTGAGTATCCCTGTATGCTCCAAGCCAAGTGTTGGCTTGTTTGGGGGCTGGGAATTGCACTGTTGGAAGTCACAGGCTGCCAACCTGTTCTCACAGACACAGTCGATTTTTGCAGTGAGCCAAAAATTAAACTTTGTGGCCAAGAGTTAAACCTTGTAAACCTGTGTTAGATAACAACCCTTTTGTAGTTCATATGGTGTTTATGCATTTGTACTGTTAAAAATAAGTCTTATTTGGAAATAGGTCTCAATTTTGAAATCTTTTAAATTTCCCTCTTTACATATTGTTCTTGCACTATAAGAAGGCAACATCTGCTGCTTTTAAAATGTACTGCAAGCTGTAAGACTTGAACAAATGCTACATTAAGATAATCAACCTCTTTAGACCAGTGGGTCATGGCACTGAAACTGCCTGTTCATGAAAGCTCAAAATTCTTCAGCTTTGGAAACCATGGAAGGACGTAAATCACTCAAAATGAACCCACAGAAAAATTACCTCCCCTTCCCCACTCTGTCCTGCTGTGGGAAAGACCTTTTGCTATCCCTGATTTCCCCCCAGAGTGAAATCACATGCACCATTCAATACAAAATTAATAAAGGTATATAGAGCATGTTGAGCAAACACTGACATATCCCCAATGGTGAATTTACATCCCCCCATTCTGTTTAAAATTAATAAAGGAAGGCAAGGCATACAAAACCGACACAGGAGAGTGTAAAACCCTTCACATAAAGCCCGCCAAGGCTTGGCATTGAGGGCGGGCTCCTGCGCTGGAGTAAGCGGCTCTAAGCATGAGGCAAATCACACAGTGGAAATGCTGCTTCCCTTTCTTGGGCAGGTTCAGGAGGGCTGCCTGGCAGCATACCCAGTGGATTTGGGTGATTTGAGTGGGCATTGCCTGAGCTATTTGATGTGTTTGCAGCATTTCTGTGACATTCCCTCCTTCCTGCAGGTGATGTGCAGGATAAGAGATGCTGTTTAAATTGGAGTCTTGCTCAGCTGCATCTCACCTTCCGCTTGCCTTCTGCCCTCCCCTCTCCCAAAGGCACACTCTGCTGTCATCAGCATGCAATTATGGGTCTGTAGAAATGTTCTGTGACCTGAACAGCCAGCCAAAGGCTTCCTGGGCTGTTGTGATGGACCAGGGACTGCTGGAGCAAGGGATTGAAGATACTGTGAATGTCTGTAGCATTCTCCCCCTTCATAAAATTGCCTGATTTTAGTGTAGAAAATAGGTAAGCATCCTCAAACGCTCCTTAGATAATCTGACTCAGTGATTCCCAGGTGAACTGGGCAGCGTGGCATGGAGGCCAAATACCAGCAAGATGGGCTCTCGCAGCTATCCTACGGAAATTATATATAATCCTTTATACTTAAAGCAGTCAATAACCTCTTCTTTACCAGCACCTGTTACATTTGTACCCTTCAGAGCTGTGCCAGCCCCCTCCACAAGTGCCAGCCATTGATCCAGCTGCAGAAACTTCCCATAACTGATCGCGAACAGTTGGAAACTGTCAGTTTTCAAAATGTTTGTGGCCACACATTTCTGAAGAGATGAGCTGTCTTGTGTTGCATGCTGGCTTCAGGTTAAGCTATTCTTTATCACTCTGATGTTTTGTAGGCACCGCTGGTTACTCCCAGGTTTGCAGCATCAGCTTCTCCCACCAGTTCATGTGTATTTTATGAGCCCGGAGATGTTTCGGCAGAAAGTGGAGCTGTGCCAAAAAGAGTTGTTCCTGCTTGTCTTCATGCTTGCCTTTTTTTCTGTACTTGCAGCGTCTGTAGAAGGGGAATGTTGTAGCTGTGGCAAGGAAAAGCTGCCCAAACTGCTTCGTAGAGTGATGGCTGGTGTGCATATTTACAACTGTCCAGGAGCAGTGTGTCAACTGTGTGTCTTAGGCTCCTGTGGTAGTTTGACCAAAGAGCTCCTCACCTGCCAGCTCCTCACACTGCTTCTAAGAGAAATTGCACCAGTTTGTGGTGATCTGGTGGAGGTCTGCAAATGGTACCAGATGCCACAAAAGCTGCATTTATTTGGGGACTGCCTTGCAAAGACTCCAGAGATTTTTTCAAGCTTGCTGTCCCATGTGGGTCATACCAGTCATCAGGCATCCCCCTCATGCCCTGTGGGACACACCCACAGTGTCCTCCATCTGCCAGCACTTCAGTGGGACTTCAGTGGGTACAAGGCCAAGGCTAATCTACAAATTCTGGAAGTGTATTTTGCAAGCATTGCCTTTTTAGCTAACTTAAAGGTGAACTGCTCGTTTGGATGAGGAACTGTGTGCTAAGTGGGATGAAGCTGTTGCAGGAAAACATCTTCCTTCCAAGAAAATTCCTTTCTGTAGGCGAGTCTTTAGTCATCTTTGTAACCTTTGTCATCCTCTCCTCCCTGGGGAGTTTACTCTATGACCTTTGCTATTCTACCAAGGCACCTCATAAATTATTATTCTTTTAAATGGCACTTAGACTGTCGTCATGACTGCTAGCCTTGAAGATTTGCAGTCTACCCTGTAATTTTGAGGGGGAAAAAACAGTTAAGTGACAGAAGAAATATTGTACTTCACGATAAAACTACTTTTGTGTTTCATTTTCCACTCAAGTCATTCATATCCCTGTCACTAACCTCATTCAGGTCAAGGGCTTGAGGCAGAGAACGGGCATAATATTTTTGGTCAGACTGATGAATCTGAATGTTGCAAACATCTGTAATTTTGAAATTGAAATAAACATTGTGTTAAATCCTCAGGCAAATATTATCAAGGCATAATAGATTACTGAAGTTTGCATTTTTTTTTGGTAATTCAGACCAAGGCTCTGTTGACTGGTTATTCCAGACATTAATGAACCTGTTTACACAAAGGGAGCTTCTTCTTATGGCTGCAAATTAGATCCTGGATTCTGCAAACTGCATAGGAAAATCTGTGTGCCAAGTAGTTGAGATAATAATGAAAAAATTAATCAGGCACACATTAAATGTGAAGCATGGAAGAAAACATCTGCAGCACTCAGTGGACGTCTGGGTAACATACTTGCAGTGCTGTTTTGCCAGCTTACATCTGGAGTGGTTCATGAGAAGAGAACAGATGCTAGTGTGAAATAGGTCATCATAGCAGCAGGGCATCAGAACAGAACGCATTTCTTTTCTTTCTTGCAGTAACAGCTATTTCTTTTTATTCACACCAATTATGAAAATGTTAGCCAAGTATGCAATGTGAATGCATGTATTGTGACAAGCCAGTACTCCTAAAGGGTGTCAAAGTAAAAAAATAACCTAACGAAGAGGCTTCAGAGAAGCCCTTTTCCATTGCACACTGAGTATTCTTTGACAGACATAGTGATTATTTTTTGTTCAGATTATGATCTTTTTTTCCCCATGCTTTATTTTTGTATTTAGTAGAGATGTTACTAAATGCCTTCTAGGTAGCAAATGCCCAGGAGCGAAGATGCTAATTCAGGCGAGTTTCATCAGTCATTTCAAAAGAGAGGTCACACAGATAAGAGAAATGAACAGTACACGGTATGTGAGGCAGTGACATTCAATGAGCCCTTGTCACTAGCAGCCATTAGCATGGAGGCCTGCTGTTACATTTCAGTGCTTTATGTGCTTTTCTTGTCCAGGCAGGGAGCCTTCGGAGCACTCTAACAGTTCATAGCATACAAGTTATTGTTTCTTTCTTGAATGCTTTGTATTTTTAGTACCATTTAGATGTCTCCATGGCCCCTTGTGCATCTAAATTTTAAAGAGAATCAAAGAATGCATAATTCATATCTGTCCCAGAGGTAATAGAATGACTCAATGATATCCATGAAGGAGATGATTTTAAATTTCATGTCTTATGCAAGAGGTCATATTTATACAAAAAGTGCAAGAATTGGTCTCAGGGATACCCAGATAATTATCCTTACAATAATGACTGTGGATTCCAGGAGGGGGAGTTCCCCCTGGAAGGGAAGCTTTAGTGTCTTGTATGTCACCATCACTTAGGTATCAACGTATCATGGTTGTCATGATAGAAAATTTAGCAACTGATAGATTTCAGGCTATGACTTGTACTTTGACTTGGAATAGCACTTGCAGGAGGTGTGAAAAGACAGGTTTACTTTGATTCTGTTGAAGTATTTGTGCAAGATGTGCAGCATTTGTTTACTGCTGAAATTCTTTCCTTCATTTAAAGTAAAAACAATTGTTTATTGATGTTGGGCAGAACCCAGCAGTAGATGCTTTGTCACAGAGCACAATTCCACTAGACTGTTTCTGCTCTCCTTTCCCAAAAGCCTAGAAGTGCCAAGGCTAGAAATAAGTGCTTGGTTCTGTGGTATGCTATATGTTTGAAAATGCACTTTAAGGTCTGTATTACAGACAGTTCAAAGGGAATATAAATTGGTGCAGTATTCTCTCTTTTCTTCTAATCCAGTTCCATATATTCATTGCATTTTTATTCTGAAACATATGCTTAAAAACAGCTTACCACTTTGCATTTTATTTAACTTGGACTTTGCTATATTTATATAATTGTTATGATCTAGCTGCTCCTGTAGTGAAAAATGTTTAACATCCTCTAAACCAATTGTACTCTGACTTTTAGCATTGTGTATCCAAGGAGACAGCTGATCTTACTTGCTTTTCCTTTGGAAACTTCCTAGTTTTAACTCTTTTTCCCACTATTTGCAGGATTGGCCATGAGAACTTGTAACGTTCCTTTGGAAATACTGTGATGGGGCCACTGAGAAGTTACCTTCCAGTGTACAGGTCTGTAAGCTGTATTGTGTTCTGACTATTTGTCATGGTTTAGGAATGGCATTCTCCAATTTAGTGTTCCCACTGAAACCACTCCAAGCTATATGCTGCTCACTCCCCTCCTCTCTCGCTGCCTTGCTCCTTCCTTCCCTCCCCCTTCCTCTCCCCCTTGGTGGACTGGTGAGGAGAGTGGGAGTCACAAAAGATAAAGATCACGGATTGAGATAAGAAAAATTTTCTGGAAACAGCAATGAGGTAAGAAAAGGAACAGTAGCAGCAACAATACTAATGACAGGATATGTAAGAGAGAGAAATCTTCTTGCTGACCCCATGGAAACCTCTGACAATACACAGCCACTCCCTCTGCCATGATACCCCAGTCCAGAATCAAGCCCTTTCCCCTGTCCTTGGAAGATGACCTGAGGTGGTACAGGATAACTTCTGAGTCCTAGCCATACGCCATCCTGGCTATTGCAAAAATTAACCCTGTCCTGGCTGGAATCAGGACAGTATTTCAGCATGTAGACCCTTGTGCTGGCTTGTTATCTTTTTATCTTGAATGCCTGCAAACCAAATCTAATTTTATGCTGTAGAAAGTGTTGTGAAAAATTATTTTTGTTTCTCACCAGATGCTTAGGACATAACTCTATTCTGTTACTGTTGTACAGATGTAGAGTAACCCATTTGTCTTTCCTTCGAAGTGAATGATTGCAGTTTACAGAGTTGAACTGCAGAAAGGAATTGGGCCTGTATGTCATTTTCTTCTCACTGCTATGCCTTTCAGTATGTTTTGGAGCTGCATTACCCTAAAAGGCCCTGCAATCGATTGCTTCCACCCAATTTGCTCGTATGTGAGCAGCTGACCATAGTTACAGCTGTGGATGTTTTCAGAAGAACACTTAGCAGAGGATTAGTAGACTTACTGAAGCTTTTGGGTCAGGAGGAGCTCAGGTTCATGGAAAGTTTACAAAAATGAAGGAAAAAGTTTATATTTAAGAGACTGTAAAAAGAGCATAATAATAATGGCATGACTCCTGTAGCATCAGTTTGGCAAGAAGTGGTGAGAAGCCCGTAGCTAATGCTATGTCCTTGTCAGCTGAAATGATAGTGTGGCCAGCAATCACTCTGATTTAGAGGGTAGAAAACACTCCTCTGCATTTCAATATGTTTTTCTATGCAGCTATATAACGGAGAAAAATTTGATTTCTTACTGCTTTCAAAGCTAGTACTGAACAGCATTTTTATAGAAATCTGCTAAGAAAAATGTGTGGGAATCAACTTTTCCATCTGGGTGGTCATACCTTGATATCAATTGCATTTGGGGTCTGTAGGAATTGTATGTCCTAAATAATAATTTTCAAAAATGTTTGTTTTGGAATATGCTGTATTTCATTTGCTTGGTTTACCTTGGCATACTTCGGGTGTTACTGCTTTCCCTGTTGACTCTGTAGTCGCATACTGTTTTATTAGTCTAGGAATTCTGCAGGGAAAGTAGCCTGTAAACCTTAAACAAATCAGATGGATTTAGGAGATGAGAGGCATCCAAAGCAACTTTTAATTCATTATTGGAAATTATTATGATTTGGTAATACCTTTTAAAGGCAACACAGCTCCAGGACCCTTTAGAAATTCTTTGAACCTAGATGTAAACCTCACACAAGAGCACAGCTTCTGTAATGAGCAAAAGCCTTACATCAGACTGGTTGAGATACTGCAGATACAAATCTGATGGTGGTGCCTTGGGCCTGTGTTGAGTGAAAGCTGTATGTTCAAAAATAAGTAGCTTTTCAGTGTAATTGAACAACTGTTGAATGATCTGTGTCATCCTAAGGCTTTCTTTAATGGTGATATCCCTTCAGGCAAAATTTGTGGTTTTCTTAGATGGGGGTGGGCAGAAAGAAGTGCAGAACACTGGAAGAATTTTGGGATAAAGGGAGAAAACTAGTTGCAGTGTTGGCATTTGCATACTTTATTTTACTAGTAGCAGCAGCAGCTTTATAAAATCTTTCTTTCCAGACCTGTCTATGAGTGTTGTTTGAATCACGGCTCACCAAAGGCTTCCAAGAGTTACTGCTAAAACTGCCAAAGCAAAGTGAGGTTGGGCCTGCGTGTTAATAATGTGATACAAACAGCAATGTGATGCAATCAACAGCTGCCATGTGGAGAAAGTTTTAGGCAAGTCATTTGTCTAAAACACATTTTAAAAGTTTCCTTGTTCAGCAGTCTAGTTCTTGGAAAATTGTGATGTACATACAAATTAGTATTGTGCCATTTAAAAAGAGGATAAATATTATATTCATTTGATATATGTACATGTTGGATGTAGGTATATTAAGTGGCATAAAGTAGTTGGGTATAGGTGTACCATACCTTCATTATAATGCAGAAGCAAAGGAAAACCAATTAAATTAAAAGGCAAGACAGTTCTACTGTAAAGGAGATAGAAGGTGTAATTTCCCCTTGGAAAATCTTGCCTGAGGTATTATCAAAAGATATTGGCAGAAATAGATGTTTACATCAATAGGAATGCTGTGATAGATTTATTTTTTTATATTATACCTTTATAAAGAAGTTACAGCAGTTACACAGCAGTAACAGAAAGCTAAACTCAGCAAGCCTCAGCCTGGGGTCTGGGTGAAGCTTCTTCTGCAACTGTGTACCACTCTCTCTTGTACCACTTCTCTGCAGTGTCTGGTATTGATGTTGAATGGAAGCAGGATAGTGATCTAGCTAAATAATTCGTTTAACCTGGGTCAGCTATTTACATTTGTCCCATATCTGTCACTGCAAATTTCAAGGATTTTTTGTCATTTGTAAGTATCTCCTCCTCCTGTCCCACCAGAGGCTCCAATGGAGGGTTGCAGTGAGAAAGTGGAGGGAGCTGGTGCACAAACCAGGACTGTGAAGGAGCACAGTTAACTTTGTGCATCGTATATGTAAATTACCTGGCTACAAAAAGGCAGGAAGGAAAGGGGATGTTACTGCCTCAAAATATGCCATGTGTGTATTTGATGCATATATTTGAATTATTGAAAAGATGGAAACAAGATAGTTTGGTAGCTGGAGGAAATCTGTAAGCTAGATGCTTGAAGGAAATATGGGAAGATAAAATTAGAAGGTAGAGGAAGTGAATCTCACAAAGCTGCCATGGAGGGAAGGTTGTATTTTATTAGAAGAGAAATCCAAACAAGACTGTTATTTTGTAAAGACTGTGATTTTGTCAAGACTCTTTGTGCCCAAATCATGAGTCTCATGTGCAAGCTAATTATAAGCACAATGATCTGGTGCAAGGAATTGAGCACAAGTCTTGTACGTAGTGACTGAGGGAGCTAGGGCTGTTTACTCTAAAAAAAAGGAGGCTCAGGGGAGACCTTATCACTCTCTACAGCTGCCTGAAAGAAGGGTGTAGTGAGGTGGGAGTTCGTCTCTTCTCCGATGTAACAAGCAGTGGGGTGAGAGGAAACAGCCTCAAGTTGCACCAGAGAAGGTTTAGATTGGATAGTAAGAAAAATTTCCTCATGGAAAGGTTTGTCCAGCTGGAACAGGCTGTCCAGGGAGGTGGTGGAGTCGCCATTCCTGTAAGTGCCCAAAAAACATGGGCATGTGGCACTTAGGGACATGGTTTAGTGGTGAACATGGCCATGCTGGGTTAACAGTTGGACTCGATGATCTTGGAGGTCTTTTCCAACCTCAGCAATTCAATGGTTTTATATGCATTTGTTATTTTCATTTTTGAATGGTGGCTCAGAGTGTCTGTTACCATCCAGCTGTGATTTTTTGTTGCCCACAGCAAGACACAGAACAAGTTACTATGAGAAAATCTAGAATGGCAGTTTGCTCACCTGAGTAAGAGCTGTGGCCAGAGCAACTGCAAGAGACTGAAACTTATATGTATACAGGAAGAACAAACAAGCAACCAACCCAGACAGCAGATTGACCTTTTTCTGGATTTTATGTTTTGAGTTCTTTTCAAGGTATTTCTAGGAACGGTTGCAAATACCACCTCTGCTGCAGGAACGGTCCAGAAACATCCTTAAATACTTTGCTGTTGTTTAATGATAGCTACTTCCCAGAAGAATGGGAAACCAATTGAGAGACTCCTGCAGAGGAAGCAAAGTTTTCATAGGCTCAGGTTAGGAGTAAGGCTCTTTGCTTGCCTCACTCTGGTGCCATCATCTTCTGCTTCAAAGTGGCACTTTGATGATAATCTTTGCCTATCTTAATTCCTGAGGCATAACATAAAAAGAAGGGAGATCTTTGGTGTCAATGGTCAGGAACACCTTAGGTATACCAAAGACAATTTGGCTCATTCACCTTCACTACCAGCAAGAGCAGAGTTGTCTAGACAATCAGAGAGAGATATTTATCTAATCTGCCAGTGAAAAATATTTCAGTGCCACCCCATATAATCTCTTCAAAACCTACACAACACTTGGGTGTTTCTAAAATCCACGTTATGCTCTATTTGCTCCATAGGAAGCCATCTTATTTATAGTGAAGCTAGAGAACAGTTCTTTATGGTAATCTTTTAAATATTAGAAGGGAAAATGACTCTACATTGTAGCTGATTTAGGTTGTTAATCTGTTTTTCAGAATAAGCATTTTCAGATCTTATAGGTCCCATTTCAAATACTTCTTTCCTGTCTTCATCCTTCCATGTGTTGCTAAATTCTTGGTACAAGTGCCAGCATTAAGATGCTGAATATAGTCAATATGACTTTCAGATAATACAAATTATGTAAAACAAGACCAGAATTTAAAAGTTCAATAATTAATTATGGAATTACACCTTCAGCTAAAATGACCCCAATCTATATTATGCCTCAGCTGTGTGTAAATGGAGTCACTGTTAGTACCTTCTCTCTCTTCCACCAGTTAAACTCTCTCAGTATGATACTGGGTAATGAATGACGCTGTTGGAGAAGCACTGAGTGTGCAACTGATGGCTCTCAGCATATGGATAATGGCACATCTTGCACCTTTTCATTGCCTGCATTCTGCCTGCACAGAAGTAGCTGAACAATAGATGAGGTGAAATGGTGGCCCTAGCACATTTCAGAAACAATAATTGTCCATTAGGTCCCTCTAAAAGAAAGACAGCAAAGAACTGCTAAGTTTTGTATCCCTAAGGCCCTCAGAAGAATCAATCAGACGTCATGAATAATAATAATAATAGAAGAGAGAGGACAGCTGTTCAACTGAACACCATCAGTATTGACACCTTCCAGGAGTAGTAATCCCCTTGACCTAAGCAGGTGTCACAATAAGATAAAAGTCACAAGCTCCAGTGAGAGTCTGTTGCCATATACAGAAAGATATTAATTGATTTCACTTCTGAAAGATGTTAAAATACCTTCTCCAGCTGAGAGGAGAAATCCACTGTCACTACTACTGTTCAAGTCTCCAGAAACAGCTGTGAAACTTGAAGAGATATGACTTAAAAACCAAGGACTGTTCATATGGCCAAGCACCAACCAAAATTAATAGTTAAAAACCAAACCTTTATTTTTTTCCACCACAGCACAGAACAATATTGGCAGGGTTTTGTCCTTTTCTTCTGCTTTTTAGCTGAAGTATGAAAAAAGGCTACCTGTTCAAGTAGTAAACATTAAAGGATTTTTAAAATTAGTTTACATGAGAGCAAATAATAGAGTCTTGGAATCATTTAGGTTGAAAAAAGACCTTTAAGATCATCAAGTCCTACCCTTACCCCAGCACTGCTGAGTCCACTGCTAAACCATGTCCCTAAGTGCCACATCTACAAGTCTTTTAACTACTTCCAGGGATGGTGACTCCACTGTTTTCCCTGGGCAACCTATTCCAATACTTGACAGCTCTTCTAATGAAGAAATTTCCTCTAATATCCAAGCTGAACCTCCCCTGGTGCAACTTGAAGCCATTTCCTCTTGTCCTGTCACTTGTTATTTGGGAGAAGAGGTTGACCCCACCTCACTACAACCTCCTTTCAGGCAGTTGTAGAGAGCAATAAGATCTCCCTGAGCCTTCTCCAAGCTAAAGAATCCCAGCTTCCTCAGCCACTCCTCATAAGACTTGTGCTCTAGAACCTTCACCATCTTCCTTGCTCTTCTCTGGACATGCCCCAGCACTTGAAGGGTCCAAAACTGAACACAGTACTTGAGGTGTGGCCTCAACAGTGCTGAGTGCAGAGGGATTGTCACTACCCTAATCCTACTGGCCACATAATTCCTGAATGATGGCGAGTTTGATCCTACAATTAATATATTCACAGTGCTATCAGCATTAGAAAATGCCTGTGGTAAGTATTCAGCTCCTTTTTGTCAGCCTTGTAAAAAGTCTTTGACACCAACTTAATTTAGGACCAAGCTTTGTTCATCTTCAGAACTCAAAGCTGAGCAAAGTCAAATCAAGATCATAAGTAATAGTAAGGCAAAGTCTTGATTTTAGTAAAGTTCCAGCCTTCTTTCTAGGCTAAGGTGTAGCGCATAGAGCATTTCTGGGATTGAGAGTCCCAAGATATACTGCTCCAGAATGACTCAGGTTTCTAGGCTCAATTATCACTTCAGAAAAGGGAAAATACAGAAAAAGTGACTCCTAGATGCCACAGGTTTAAAAACTGTCCAGAATCAAAAAACAAAACTTGAAGGAAACCATGTCAACTTTAATATGGTTGGTTGACTATATGGAAGAAATGACCAAAAAATGGCTGTAGACAACCATTCAGCGAAGAATGTGTTTCTACTTAATGTCATTGATCCCACGTATAGAAAAAAAAACAAACCCAAAAGACCACTGAATATTAAGTTCCAGAAGTGTTATGAGAATCTGAGGAATCTTGACCAACTTTGCTCAAACAGCAAAAATGGAAGTAGAAAGATGAAAAAATATCTTGGCTCAAGCTACTCTAACTTTGAGCCTTCAGAGCATTATTAAAAATTAACTAAGGAAATGATAATACATACTATGGCTCAAAATATCCTAGAACTAAAAGAAAAAAGTTCTTCATCTAAGTAGCCACAGGTTTTTGTCCTAGAACTATCCTAGAAAATTAGGAAGTAGCTTGAGGGTCCTGCAGCTCTATCAGTTGTACTGACACTTCCCATTAGAGCTGTGGCTGACCCATTTCTGAGGGCCTCCACTGATGGAGTTCTCTGAGCAATTCATTCCAATGCTTAATTTTCCTTACAATTAGAAAAATGCTTTTTTTCTTTTCTTAACATGTGAGTTACTTCTACCTGCAATGAAGAGGAATAGGTTATTCCCTTTTTTCTTGCAACCATATTTGAGATGTTCAGTGTGTTTTGTCATGTTTCCCCAAGTTTTGTCTTCTTTGCATGAATCAACAAATTATTCCTTCAATTTTTTGTCATGTTTTTAAGAGTACTCACTGTCAGTTGGTTACATCCTCTTTAAAATGTGGCATCCAACACTTCATCTAAGATAATGGTTGAACTCTTTCCAAAACAAAGTAATAAAGGAGAATTCCCTCTTGTGTCTTGTAGATAACATTCTCCTTTTTATTTCCAATTTAATATTCACACATATGTGACAGTGACTGTTGAAGCTTGTGCTCTACTGGCTAACCTCAGGTCTTGCATAGCAAAAAAAGCCTATTTAGTTATTTCCCACTGAGTGTTTGCTAAGTTAACTGTTTCTGACCTCACCTCTCAAAGTTAATTGCCAGCAGCTCTAAGATTTTCTCAGTCAGTGATACATGTATTCTAGGGTGAAATTTGTAAGGCCTAGACAATTCGAAAAATTTAAACTTATCTCAGTTCTTTCTAATCTATTTTTTCCTATTATGAACTGCATTGCCATTCCTTTGTCTTCAGTGTTCACTTTTGTGGCTCTGTGATCACCACTGATCCTGCTAATAGCTTTTCCTCCTGGTGTGTGGCAAACCAACTCTCTTCTCCCTCTTGCTAATAGTGGTTTCTTACTATTGCACTTAGTGGTTTTCTTAGGAAATTTTCCTACCTTTACAGCCCCCAACAAAAGTACTCCGAAATGTTGCATAGAGTAGAGGAAGGGCATTGAAAGACAATTTCCATAATATTGGACTTTACAGAGGCACTTTACAGAATTACAAGAGCAGTTGAAGATAGTAATGACAGTACTTGACAGGTTGCACACAGATGTCCCTATTCTTACAGTCTCAGAGAAAACCTGACCTGATATAACTGAAATAAGAACGTATACCAAAGAGAATAAAAGGAAACATTTCGGAGGGACCAAGGATCTTGAACGCAAAGGTCAAGTATTAAATCCAGGAGAGGGCTGACTCTGAAATATGGCACCCTGTTTGTAAAATTGATTGATATCATGTGTTTTTCTTAAAGGAGACTTAATTGCTTCATAATGCCATTCTTCGATGTTTTAGGGCCACTAATTCACTTTAGTAAATCATGATGTTCTGTATTCCTGTAAGTCCGTGAAACCTCCCTGAGTGTTGCTCTCTTCACCCAGCTTTTTTACTCTTTTGAGGTGACAATGCAACAGGCGGAGAAGAGAGAGGAGATGATTATAGAGTAACAGATTAAAGACGTAGATTATTCTGCAGTGAGTTCTTATGCCATTGCCCAGTATTCGTTTATTTTTGCTGGTTTTTTTGGGGGTATTTTGGTTTTTGGTTTTTTTTGTTTGTTTGTTTTGTTTTGTTTTGTTTGTTGTTGTTGTTTTTTTCCCCTTGGAGGGTTGTGTGAGCTATTCAGCAATGTTTCGGAAATCCTGGCCAAAGTTCTGCAGACCAGCTCCTGTCAGGCTCTTGTGTCTGTCACACATGAGTGAGATCAATCAAATGCCCTATCTGTTCCCAATGAAGTGTAGATATACAGAGATCTCTGGTTGTTCTCTTGTTCTGGGGCATGAAGCATTTTGAGCCTCTGATCTTTCTATAATCTTTCCAGGAACATTCCGCTTTAATGCTAGAGGCCTTTGCCTCCAGATTTTGTAATGGTCACTCCTGCAACCCTTCCACCATTAATGCATCTTTGATTTTTCCACCTCTGTGGCTCTGTGTGTAGGTTGAAATGAGTTGGGATTTCTGTTTAGGAAGTTTATCTCTGTCAAGAGCCATACAGTCAGCAGGCAGCTTGCAGTGCCACAGGATAGGCTTTCAGAAAAAAAAGTCAATGTTTGGTAGCCAAATGCAATGTAGTATTTTAAGGTCTTAAAGTAGTAAAAAAATCTCCACAAATCAACATAGATGTCCTTCATGACAGTGTTTTGTTTCTTTGGAGGTGTTTCACTGCATATTCTGAAGATTGACTTGACTGCTGGCAGTCTCACCACTGAATGCATGATGTGCTTAAGACTGTGGAGCCTCAATCAAAGTAAAGGGTTTTAACTTAGCAGCCTGTGGCTCATTCAGAGGCTTTTCCTTACTTCCTTAGTTCTCCACTTGTACTCCCCTCTGCAGAATTTCCCCCAAAGTTGAAATCTTGGTTTATATTTCAGTCTACCAGGATTTGGGTGCTCAGTTAGAGTCCATAGGCCTACAGCTAAGGGTTTACCTCTCCACAGTGGAGGAGTTCCCTCTGTCCATTTTCCAAGCCAACCAGAAGCTGTGTGTCACAGTCAGGAAGATGCTGAGTACAAGCTAATAAATTGCCATGATTGGCAGTGTTCATTAGCTCTGACTCAGTGCAGTCAACTTGGCCTCAGCACTGCTGGTGAGTTGATGTGGCTTCCAGTTGTCTCCAACCCAGAACAGAACAGAACTCAGCGGGCTGGTGTCATCACCCACACCATGCAGGCACCTGCTATGCTAGATTTTGCAAAACATTTAAAGCACCCCAGAGCCCTGGAAACAAAGTACTCTGTGAGCAGAGAAGAAGCCTCCTTCAATGGATTATGTCCCTTGTCCCTTAAAAGTCCCCCCTCAGTTTCCCGGCTGCGCCTCACATCCATGGGGGCGAGGCGTGTCGGTGCCAGCTGGCAGGGCTGCCCACACCTGCCCATCCATGGGCTGCTCCCAGGCACAGCGCACGTTGGCTGCTCTGCCTGCCTCCCTCTCCCTAGGCAGCAATTTGTGTGCAGCTTCACCGTCCAGCTGCTGGTTTTCATTAAACTTCCAGTAATGAAATTACCTCTTGTGACTTCTCTCCAACTTTTATGCTGGCTCAAAAGTGGGTTCAGATTTGCTACTGCCCCTATTCTGCCAGGAAAGGTGTAATAGATGGACAGGCAGAGGTTCAGTTAAAAATAACCACAGTGAATGAGAATCAGACTTGCTCTTTGCACTTAGGCTGCATTTTTATATTATTTTGATACTGTATTACACGGATCTGAACTGGGAGCATACTGCCTTCCAGCTCTCATTTCCACACTCATCACCAGAGGCTGCCCTCCCTTTGGCAGAGCTTAAAGGCTCAGCAGATCCTTTGTAGGTGGGAACTGAGAAATTATTCACATTAAAAGAAACATTTTTTTTTAACATTTTTTAATGACCTTAGTATGGTTTTGGGTATGGCCAGGAAAATGATTGAGCTAGGGCAGCTGGGGGGATGTGGTAGAGGGGGAAATGGGTCAGAAACAAGGTGCTACTCACCAACATTGAGTACTTTATATCCCTCAGTGCAACCAGAAGTAAATCCCTGCTCCTTAGTCCTCTTATTTCTACGTGTTTTATCTCCATAGTTTGGTAGCTTATAGGAGCCGGTCCCAGGAGAGAAACTGAACAATAAAAAAAGTGAATTTTTAAACTGATAGAAACGTTTTTACTAGAAAATTGCAAATTTTGCATGTTCTTGATGTCTTGATGTTCTTCTGTACTTGTGGCATCACAGCTTTCATGACTGCATGATCTCTCCAGTACTTTGTTGTTCATGTTCCTTGTTCAGTATGGGAGATGATCAAAAATTTTCACTTTAGGTCTTCCAAGAGGTGAGATAAAGAACAAGAAGTTTGATCTCAATAAGATTTAACTGTATTATAGTCCATAGCTGAGTCAATTACTTTGAGTATCAATAGTATGACAGAATATTCAAGGCCACTTCGGCTTGGCTGTAGAAAATGACAAGTATAATGAGGAACATATGTCCCATTGTCTTCATGTTTGTTTTGTTTTCCTTCATGGAAAGAGTTGACTGATGTGACTGGAGCATTTTGCCCTTGGGATTATTACTAGATTCTTAATCAAGAAAATTTGAGTAATTTGACTATGTTGCCAACTCTTCTCTGGTCCCTACTCCAGCTGAGACAGGTTATAGATTGGACAAGATTTGAAGCGACATTCCTTTTCAAAGCATTGTTTGGTGAAAAAGCAAAGAGCCGTTACCTCTTTAAGAGAATCTGTCACCTTGTCCTCTAGAAGAAAGGCAACAACAGTCTTTTCCAATAATGCACCGGTTATCTCCCTCCTGGAATTTATCAGGCAAGAAACATATTGATCCAATTTGCAGGTTGCAGCCTGTAGTTCTCTAAACATGTCCAAACCCCTGGCACATGATGATGGCCAGAACTTAGTCTGAATTTAGTTTGCAGACATGTACCTACTCCCCCGCTTTCTCCCTTGTGGATTGCTGTTCTTTTTACAATCCAAGCAACCTAAAGTAAAAGAAACTTCCTCTGTTTAAACTCATTAATTTTAACTCTGTTCTTTAGGAAATTCTCTTACAATGTTTTTCTCCATGGTTTCTCACCAGCTGTGAATTTGGAGCAAAAAATAATGCATGGAAGTGTTTATATCCAAGCAAAATATGCTTAATTGGAGTTGAAAAAAAGATCTAGAAACTTTTTTCTATTTATTATTTATAAATTGTTGTCATTTCTTAATGGAGACAGTATTTTGTTTACATAGAAATGGCACTTCACTTTTAATCTCTGGGCCTGTTCTTTAGGATTGTTTTTTAAGATAACAGACAATCTATACTTCTCAGAGAACCCTGTTGTAATGATTCACTGTGCTTTACCCATCATTATCAAACAAAAATGAATGTGAAATCATTCATTTTCTGATCGATTTAGAGTGTGACAGATAAATCTTCCTTGTTTGTTAGAAACCACTTACAGAGGCTACTATGGCAACAAAATTAATTACAAAGAAGGAAGCTGTTAATTAATTGTTCAGGCTGACTAGAATAAGAAAATCCTGAATCTTTGCTGAATCCATTTACTACCACCCCAATCACTCTTGGTTATTTATTTGAAGAGCTAGTCCATCTTTTTACTGTACTGGAGAAAGAAAGACTTTTATGATAATAGAACTGAAAGGGCACACAGACTTCATTAGCCTTCCCCCTGTGATCCCGTAGGACGTGATGGCTGAAGTTTGGGTCGTGCTCACAATGATCCCCTCAGCTGCTGATAATTTGATGAATAAAGCTGATAATGCCTTTAGGCCACTAAGGACATAAACAAATAGGAATAGTCCCTGCTTCCAGAAGTTTACAGTCCACAAAGCTGATATATGCCAAGCAAAAAGTAATACTGGGATGCTGGCAAAAAAAGGGTATTTCCAATTTCTTTTTGAATTAGTCCTGGGATGCTACCAGAGAAATTATGTTGATGTGTGTTAGTAGCCATGAGATGAGTTGAGGAATATGTGATCTCCCCACAAGAGAGGAAGAACTCTTGAGATGCCTATAGGCAGTTAAGTATATAAACTACAGCAGTTTCCTTACTACTAAAGTTTGCATATTATGCTCTATAAAGCAGGATTGATATGTTTTCTACCACAGGAGGATCAGCCAACAAACTGATTTGAGGCATAACTTATGGAGAGACTGATACATTTTTCTTTCCAGAAAAAAATTACAGTTTGAGAAAATAAATACATCTCTATAGAGAGTTCAGAGCGTGAAAAGTTTATGCACTGTCCATTTTTATTTTTATTTAGCTGAAAGAGCTGGTCATATGGTGGAAATGCAGATGGCCAGAACCCTGTAAGGTCTATTGTCATATGGCCAAAACTCTGCTCTTCCAGAGAATTTTGATAGATGGGTAAGGTGTCTGCTTTTTGAAGTGGGGTGAAGAGTTACCATGTAGCAACAGGATGCTCCTTCTCCCTTCCTGCTTGGCATTGTTTACTTTTTTGTCAGCTTTGCAGGCATATGACAATTGACCTTCTAAAGTATCACATCTATGGAACTAGAAGCTTATGAAATATGAACTGGGGAACCAAAGAGTATCCACTTTGAATTCCACAATGAAATTCCTTGAACAGATGATTCTTCTTCACAAAGGCAGCAATTTTGCCTCCAAATAACTTAGGAACAAGCTTCCAAAGCTGTGATCGGAATTAAAAGTAGTGATGGAACAACTGAGAAGCAATTTTTTTTTTTTTGTAATAGTGCTTCAATAAAAAGCTAAAACCAGATTACTGAAACAAAAGAATAAACCCAAATGCTGCTTACAACAGTGTATTACATTCTTCTCCTGGTGGGACCCAAGGGGTTGTTACTCTAGTGGCTCTTTCCCCACTGGGTTACGTAATTTCTCTGTTAGATTGAAAGGTTACACTATAAAACATAAGTGCTGTGAGTTGGCATTTCCAAAAAAAGGTGCTGGTGGCTGCTCACAAGCGGTGCAGAAGTGTGCTCCATAGCAACATGTAGGTTTGCAACACTGTGAGCCTTATCTTCTTGCTGCCATACATGTGTACACATATATATACACATGTATCTGTATATGTATATGTGTAGGAGGGTTGCCTACTGTGCAGGACATGATCATGGTCCCCCAGCCTTTTTTTGACAAAACTCTGTTTTATGTCACGTGGCTAAGAGGGCTTTGTGGGTACATGTGATGATGGCTGTATTGGGTAAGCAGAGATGTGCAATGTCTGCTGAGAGATGTTCCCTTACTTGAAAGTAGCCATTAGAATATTTCTTCCCTTCACTCATTCTAATGTTTACAAATCTTAGCTGATTCTTTGCTTGCTAAGGAGGGGCAGAGGAAAAAAGCCTCAATGCAAATAACAGCAAGGGGATTCCTTTTCAGTCGATAATAAAGATATCAAAGGCCATTCTGTTTTCCAGGTATTCTTCTGTTTCTGCCACCTATGATATCTACACCAAACATGGTGCCATCAGTCAGCTACGGTGTGGTGGATTCATGCATATTTACCAATTTGCAAATTATGCATGGAGAGCTCTTAGCATAGCTGTTTCTTTGTCTTTCTGCTTTTCTTCCTTCACTAATGATTTAAAATGTTTACATGCCTAGCATCAGAGGCTGTATTCTATGCTTGCCGTTTGCCTTTGTACACCAATTAGGTCTTTGTAATTTAAATGATGTTTTATTTGTTGATTTGGAAGCATCCTTGTTGGTAGAATGAGGTTTTCTTCATCCTGCAACTGTTCTTTGATATAATGATTTATTAAGGTACTAGGAGAAATATTGATCCTGCTAATAGCTTCTGCTTTGCCACAGAATGCCTTACATTTTACTCGCTGAAAGGGCCATATTCCTTTCCTCATCATCTGATTGACCATAAATGCTTTGGCCTTTCCCCAGCAATTATCACACTTACCAAAGCAGTGGGTAAAAGTCAAGTATTTATAGACTAATTAGAGAATTCAGCATGTCCAAATGTGTACTTTACATAGCACAAAGAGTTAGAGGACAGCTTTGAAATTAGGGAGTGGGTCCATACTGCTCAAAAACAAATTAGCAAATTCAGAGGAGTTATGTATTTATTATCGATTAGGACAATCTTTCTGGGAATTACTATGAGAAGTTGTGTGCTGGGCCTGTGATTTATTAATGGCATTTATTCTTACATTACATTGGTATTTTCCACTGTATTCTCTGTCATCTGTTCTAACGTCCTCTTTCTTGAGAAAGCTTTCTAATGTTAATGCCTGCAAGGTGGTGGGGAAGGCATCAATTTTGTAACCCATCTGGAGCTAATTCCTTTTGTAGTTTTTATTAACCACCTAGGAAAATGCATCATTTCTATAGTACTACAAATGCTGACAGGGAATAGGGGACAGCTCCATCGAAAATATGGGACAATGCTTTTAAGGATTCAGCAAAATGAAGCCAAGTGGAGGTGGAGGTGGCCTGATCGGTGGATTAGTGCCTCCATTAGGCTGCTTAAATTTATGGATATAGCGCTTCGAAAAACAGTTTCCTATATTTAATCTCATTGGGGCATCCTGTTTTATCCCATTTTGCCCTGCTGGGGCATCTGTAGACTTGTGTTGCAAATTTAAAACAGTTAGTGAAAACACTAGACATGTGTTAACACATGTTAATTTTTATGCTTCACAGTTAGAGCTAATTTCTGGCTATTTCAGGATCAGAAAAACTGACTGCGGGGGGAAGATTATGAGAAATTGGTTTTTTGTAGTCCTTTAAAGAATTTCCTCCAGTGAAGACTGCTGAAAACAGAACACAAAGCAAGTTTTGCTGCTGTTCATAAGTGTCACTTTCTCCTGTGCAATTCCATAGTCCTGAAACTCTGGCCAGAAAGCACAGAGTAGAAGAGTATTGTTGCCTTGCATTAAGATCTGTGTCTTGAAATATGCATGTATTAGTCTGCTCGAGATTTGTTTTTAGTTAACATTTGGTACTTGTGTTATATTTTACTAAGTGTGAACACTGTTGCTAGTGAAGCTGTCACATAGGTGAGAAGACTTTTGTCACCTACATGGGAGCTAGTCACCCTGCATAGCCAGTGGAGACAAACAGGCATTTCTAGGACAAGAATAATCTCAGCTTTAAATAGACAGGCAAAATAAATCAGATTCATCACACCCTAGAAGTGTTTCTCTCTGTTAACAGTGAAGGGAGCTGTGAGTGACTAGCTCAGAGGGAGGTGTCCACAGATTAGTGAGATGAACCCATACTGGTGTGGTACGTGGGATGAGTTACCCCTGTGAGTCCCCAGAGGAAAGAATAAATTGCTGAAAAAGTCTGGATAGCATGCTCAAACTCGATCCCGATTTTTTAGATTATCTGGATTAGCCGAGGTCTACCCTACAGGTCCAGCCAGGTTGCTGCTGGTCTGGATCTAATTTGCGTGTAGGAGGTGGGTCTTTTACAGGTGTAGATCTGTACAGCTCCTTAGTGCCAGCAGAGCTCTGCTGACTGCACCAGCACAGGATCTGATCAGCAGAAGGGTAGCTCTGCACCTGAATTACAGCAGCAGTCAGGGGGTGAGATTTTATCTTCCTTTAAGCAGGATAATGTGATCTATGGCTGGGCCTTGTTCCAGCCACAGTAACAGGCTGTAACAGAGGTGGGGGGGACAGGGGGAAGAGGGATCCCCTTTGCAGTAAGTGCAAAGAGGGGATAGGTTGTATCCAGGTGCTGTGTTTGAATCACCCTGGCCCGTATGGAGGGAATGGCGAGGATCACAGCCCATGACCAGAATTGTCAATAGACGCCCTTAAGTAATTTCTCTACAGCAACATATCTCTGAATGTTAATTAATAATTGATCTTGTTATGTATGTAGAGGACTCCCTATAATTCAATTCTCTATATTTATGTCTCATAAATGACTCTGCCTTGTCAGATTTTATGGTGAAATAGTAGATCCAAAAATTAACATAATGTAACAACCAAATCGCATATATAGCCTTGATCTGCAAACTCTTTTGCCCATGAATAATTTTAGTTATTACAACTAAACTCACTGGGACTTATATGTGCTTTTGCAGGATGAGAGCGACAATGTTTATTAAATTAATTTCTTTCACACACTGCACGTTTTCAAATGAAACTAATTTATCTGTCATGTATCTAGGCATTTTTCAGCATATATTATGTAATTAATTTTTTAAAGTGTGGTTCTAGTGAAATCAGAGGCCTAACTAATATTTAAAGTAGATATTTAGATAAAAATGAATCTGAGTTTATGTTATGAAAGAGAATATTACTTTGTATATGTGTATCTCTTAATAGGTATTATACTGTTTAACACATGTTATTATATATGTATGCAGTTATAAATATCTATGCATAACTGGGCATATGAAGCAAGATATGGATGCATAGGTGCATAGGATGCAGGATATGGATGTAGGACTTGCTGTCTCCATATATATATCTATATTTATATAGCTGTGCAGATTCTGTGTGTTTGAAAATACAGTTTCTTTACTTACTAAATATATGCACACCCAGGTATATTCATGCTAGTCTGACTCAAACCCATCTATCTTCACTTTCAAATAAACAATCTTGTTCTATTTCTGGAGTTTAAAACACGTACTCCCCTTGTGAGGACCCGTGGCTTTGTAACTCTGTGAAGAAGGAAACTCATATGATTCAGTTGTAATGCTCATCCAGAGCTTCAGTGTGGACAAATGTCATCAGCTTTGTGCCAGTGTGTTGTGAAGCTGAAGAAATGTCGCACTTGGTAATGACACTGTGCTTATATATTGCTTTGCTGAGAAGAGGGAATGAAAGGAAGGAAAGAACCTTGGCCGTAGTCTGTAAATTAGAAAATATAAAATAAAAGGTTCTCCAATGTTTTTGCATTTAAATAAAACAATAAGGAATATTTAAATGCAAGAATAAGGAGATACACTGAGCTTGTTCTTAGAATATTGCTTAATGATATACAAATAATCACTAGGATTGCAGTGTTTGAAATGAGTGTGGTTTATGATCTAATGCCTAAAGACCATTAACCAGCATCTGCTAGTTTCTGGCAACAGTGCTGAAAAAAGCCCCAAATATAAACTCCTTCAGTTAAATTGCCCTTTTTATATTCTGTAAGTAATGGGGAGAGAACCATAGGGAAGTCTGGAGGTGCTGCTCACATTCAGGTAAAATGAGTTTATTCTCTGCCATGCAGAATTGACATGGAGAGATTACTTTGTTTCCTTTGTAAGTGAAAAAATGGTTGTTTTTCTTTGCTTACGTCTTTTATTTTAAATGGACTCAGGCAGCCATGAAGGCTTTTAGACAGGACATTTGGCCCATGGGGCTGGCAGCACTGACTTTAATGCAATGCTTACTGACCTTAATCCCTGATATTGTAGATCTCAGTCAAGATGCTCAGCATTCCCACGTGGAGCTGCTTTCTCATAGCAGTGCTCACGTGGTGATGTTCCTCGATGCACAAGATGCCCTGCTCACGTTGGTCCAAAGTACTGCTGGGTGCCAATAAAGCTGTCCAGGAGTGGCCCCTGAGGGAGGAATTCTGAGTGTGAGATGTGCTGGTGTGTGGGTGTCCCTACCATCATGTTCCTGGTTGTCCTGTTTGGGTAGTGTAGGTGTTAAGTAAATCAGATGACTACTGCTGTGCTTATAGTTTGAACTTGTAATATATAAACATCCCATCTTCCAAACTTCTGCTCATAAGGTTTCTTTATTATATGCAGAGGCTTTTCCAAGGAACTTGTCAGGCTGTGTGTAAGAGGAAGGCTTTTTAAGACTGGATCCCTTAAAAAAGATGAGATAAAAGTGCATCAGTGTCCATTAGGGATGAAATTTGCAAAACAAGGGCATCCTGTTGAGCTCTGTTTTGATATTGTTAGCTTATACGTTCCTTCTTTTGTGTGACATGCATTACAAACATCTCTGCCAGAGGCTTTTTATTTTGGAGTTGATCTGAATTTTAGGTCAGCCACTTAAAAATGGAGTTAAACAAAGGTGATGAAATTATGCTAAGTGAGGTTTTTCAATTACCTTTACTTTTTTAAAAGGAAACTACCTGGAAGGTGTCATTTATATTGTTATAGTGGCAAACAGGTATCATTACTGAAAATTCAGCCAGTAAATGTCTACAGGCAGATGTCTACAGATGCAATATGATCTGTGCACAGGATCACCCCCCAGTAAATGAAAGCACTTTGGGTAGCTGGTTCCTCAGTGAAACAGAAAAATGCTTTTGGCTTTTCTTCACTGGGGAAAGGGATATACTTTGGGTAGCTGGTTCCTCAGTGAAACAGAAAAACGCTTTTGGCTTTTCTTTACTGGGGAAAGGAACATACTTTGGGCTGGTAACATAGCAGCCAGTACACATCTGAGTCTCACTGTAACTTTCCCTGATGAGGTGTATTTATATTCCATCTCTCTGCATGATCACCAGTCATTAAATACTGTCATTCAGGAATATATGTGCTTAGGGTTTTTGCAGAGACGCCGATAACATATAAACATGAGTTAGAGGAGCTCAGCAGCATTTGGTTGCACTTTTCAGTTCAGTGTTTTGACATGTGGTCTCTTGTAAGGGGTTTAACCCTGGTCTACTCCAGTTCTGTAAAACGAGGCCAAGCAATTACTGTCCACAAAACAGACTTAACCCAGGCATTAATTTATTGGTGTTTGTGAGCTCCTTGCAATGACACTGGAGGAAGTTGAAAACAATCTAAACTATACCAATATATATTTAAAAGATAAACTATTTTCAAAACTTTTATTGAAAGTTTAAGAGGAAGAGTATAGAAAGAACCAATGTTTTAGCTTTATTAAACTAAACTTGAAATATATCAGCCTTCTGAGCAATATACTTATCTTTTGATATAACAGAAGATGTTCCTGCATACATCAGGCTGGACTCAGGTGTCATTTTCTCTAAGGCAACTGAGAAATATGCTTTCTCTTCCCTGTGATTCAGGGTCCTGCAATCCAAGGAGAAAAAGGGTTTCAGAAAGAGAAATGACAGTTCCTCTAAGTTTATATCAACATTATCACACAGCTGAAAAGGTTAGGAAATTTGAGATTGTCTGTAATGATACAGACTGTAATGGTGACTCAGGTGGGCTAGCAAGAAGGTGGCAGTGGATTTGTGCTGACATAGCATGGACAGCCTTGGAGCTATTTATTTAGCTGTTCTTGGATAATTAATACTGTAAAATTTCATTTTTATGTACCTTTGGGCCTGTACTCCTGGGGAAATGTCAAATTGAGCATGGGAGGAAACTGGATTCATCCCTCTGATTTGAAAAGAAGGGTAGGAGCTGAGTTTCTCTGTTCGACTGCTTTAGGTGGACAGGCAGGGCCAACTAGACATGCCCAGACCACATATCTGGACCAACCTTTGTCTTCATAAATTTCTTATTCTTCCAGAAGAGTTGGCTTTTTAATTGGTCTTTGTCCTGCTACCTGAACAGGATCAGATGAATTTCTCCGTTAGGGAATCACAGAACTATGTGCTGTGAATTCTAATGTGGGAAATTCACTGTGCAGGAACCAAAGAAAAAGAAGTGCTAAATTAAAAAAGCTTTTAACCTGATATAAATAATCTTTGTTGCCAGTCACTGCACGATATCAGGGATCAAAGTTTTTCTTTTCTAACAAACATTCGGGTATGCTTCTTAGAATATGTAGATGACATTGGAAATCACTTCTGAGTCTTTTGTTGGTTTGTTTTTTTTTTCTTCTTTCTGAGGTTCTTATTTTAAATCCACTCACAAGTCACCAATGTCATAAGCAAAATATTTCATTATTATATTAAAGGAACAATAGTGCCCTTGGCCTGTGATCACGTTGACCAAGATTTTATAGTGGAATTTTAAATCCTCTAACCATAGGGATTTGTAATTTGAAATATAGACGCAACCTTGGAATGTGCAGTTTCAGCTTTGTTGACTGTGATAAATATGAGCCATAAAGTAAACCTATGCCCTTAACCAGATTGGATCAAGCATCATTGCTGAAGCTCCTTTGCCATTTTTCTATGTTTCTCTTCCAAGCATCTGGTTCTACACATCACTGTTCTCTATTTCAAGGTTGTATTTTTTTTCTGAGGCTGAGGTTAAGGAATTGTCACATCCCAAGGGGAATCTTTGTTTTATTTTTTAATCTATCTTGCTGTAGCTTTATTTCTGCAGCAAGTGGTTTTGGTAATCCATACTGATGAGTTGTCTGCTCTCCAGGTAGGGTTGACAGGTAGATTTATGAACCAGGAGAAGATAATCTGCTTCCACAAGGGGTCACTGGTAGCAGTGCACACAGCAACTAGTTTCTGCCATGCTTCTGTAAAAGGCAGGTTTAGACAAGCCTCTCATCAAATGGAATAAGAAAGGAAAGGGAGTTCTAACTCTTTAGAAGTACACTCTATGTACTTTACAAAGAAAACGGGCAAGATAGTTAATTGAGAATGTTTTTAAGAATTTCTTTCCTTTCAGTAGTCAGGTCCCAGAAGTCCATTGTGCCCTCCCCATCTGAGTTGGGACTTCACCATTCCCTGATGGTAGGGGATGCTTGGCTGATGTTGCTTCAGAGTCTGAGTCTTAACAGCCGCGAGGATTGCTGGAGCTACAGAGAGCATAACAGGAAATTGTTAATTCATCCACAGAGTCTGTATGAGTAATTAAAACAATTCTCCTGAAATCCACATGCCTGCCTGCCTATTGTTACAAGAGGTTGCCACAGGGTGTAATTTTAGGACACTCCTCTCCCGGTTTCTTTGTGTGCAGGCAGTGAAGGTTCCTGGTGTCAGGGGACAAATCTCCCTTTTAATTTTTCAGTCTGCCTGAAAATCACCTTTGGAGAGAGGCAACCCCATTAACAGGAATTAATGGAGTCTTTTCTGTAGGCAGGGTTCTGCCCAAAGTGCTGGTGCTTGTAAAAATCAGGACATTAAATGAGCACGTTATTTCTGTGTTCCTAAAGGTTTATTTCAAATTTGATTGTCTCACGGTGCATGTAGCTCTCCAGCACACTGAAAAATACCAAGCGTTTTTTGTCTTGTTTTGGCATCCTGTCTGTGTGCAGCTCCCAGTCCTCCAAGGATAAACAGAGGAAAGCTTTGTTCTGCTATCTGCTGATAATTTTCTAAAG
Organism: Rhabdornis inornatus; assembly: GCA_013397075.1. NCBI lineage: Eukaryota > Metazoa > Chordata > Aves > Passeriformes > Rhabdornithidae > Rhabdornis > Rhabdornis inornatus. Next base: position 1,889,122 of record VWZS01001515.1, on the reverse strand, counting down.
GTCAATGTTGTCATCCCTTTTACAGGAAATCTTACCTGTCAACGGCTGCCCAAAATGACTAAAAGATATTTCTTTGCATATCACCTTCACTGGGGGTTTCCATGCAAAGCATTGGCTAAGCCTTTTTGCATTCAGATATGCTGTGTATAAATTTATTTTTTTAAACAATATTCTGCCTTTGCAATCATTATCTCTCTTGTTCCTTGCCTGCCATTCACATCAGTTCTAAAATTCCTGGAATGTATAGCACAGATTCCCAACATAATGCTTTAATTGCTGATATGGTGTGGTATTTTTTTTCTCCTCCTTTCTTTTTCCTGGAAGAAGAACAAATTTAGTTTTCCTGCAAGGTGAAGAGACTGTAACTCCCAACAGCACAGTTTTATCTCTTAGCATTTAGAGATGACTTTTAGAGCTGGTCATTGTGAGGAATAAGTTTCTCTTCAGAGAAAATCCTCACTGCCGTCAGTTCTGACATGTCTCTAGGATGTTCCAGAAGGACTTTGTCTGCTTCTGCATTCCCATTCAGCACTGCCCAGTGAGGGGAGCAATCTTGCACTGCCTGACATAATCGCAGCTGCCCAGTCCTCTCAGCCAGATGGGAGCTTCATTCACCTCTGGATTCGTTAGAAACAGATGTTTTCCTCAGAGGAAAGGAAAAAGAGGTGGGAAAACACACCAGCTGCTTTCTATTGTGGAAAGATCTGTCTAATTCAGGGTGGAATTTCTGGTCGCAACCCATGAGTGTTTGTCCTGGGAACTATGGATAATTTGTACTGGAGTGCACACCACTCACCTGAGATGTGCAATGGCAACTGGCAGGTTGCAGACTTCAACAAAAGGTTCTTTGCAAAAATCTTGAAGAGTTAAAATCAGTAATTTCACCCCAATGCAGATTCCTTTGGTTCTCTTCTAATTAGCATGCTTTTGTAGGATGTGAATATTGCTTTTTGCCCAGCTCTAATCATATACCAGGATTTGGGCTAGAAGAAGTAATAAAAAAGATACATTTTAATTTGGATTAAATAAACATTTATCTCCTTGAATTGGTCAGAGACAAATTAATTGTTTTATTCTTCTGATCTACTAATTACATGTACAGGCAAGCCCATGTAAGCTTTTCCTGCATTCTCTATCATTAAAGAATGGATTACATTGGAATTAAATTACTGTATTTCCATCAAAGGTCTCAGTGGGTCAGGGTGGTTGGCAAGATCTATAGGCTAAAAAGGAGGAAGCCAATGGGTGTTGGTGCTTAAGAAATACATTGTTCTGCTGGGGGAGTTATTGTTTCCTGAGAGTCTGGATTGCTCTTTTTCTCATTCTTACCATATTTTTGCACCCTTGCACTGCCTGGACATTAATTCTGAATTCCTGTAGGTTTTTTGCCCTTTCAACCACCAGGAAACATAGTGTCAATTGCATGTTTTCCAAGTCCCAGCCTTACAGGGAAATGCAAGGGATCATGATGACAATGCCTCATTTTCTAGGATGAGATCTTTTCGTGGTCCTGTTCTGTCTACAATGGGGCTTTGTGTTTGTTGGCAGTGAATAAATACACCATTTCTTTCTCCCTGCTGTAAGTATTGTAACTGTCTTCCACCTCTTCCTCTGGCTACAAAGAAAAGCAGATGGGAGTGGAAAAGTGAGAAAAAACTTGACAAAAAAATTGTTTCTTGAAGGTGAGATTCACAGGCAGAAAAGACAGTAGATGTCACTTTTGGGTCAGCAGCACGGAACAGTGATTTAAGAAAGAGGGAACAACTCTATTATTTTAAAAAGTGACAGATAATTTTAGCCATCCAGTTTTTTTTCCACCCTATCATAAGAGATCTTTTCTCAAATTTTGATTTAATAATTAGAAAATATATGTAATTATGGTGCAGACTGGAAAGCTTCAGAAAATTGCAGGTGTCAGATTATTTTATCCCCTTTTCCAGGTACAAAAAGCTTATCTGCACAAAAGAGAAAAAATTGCAGAGATGTGAAATATAAATGGTCACTTAACAAAAATTAAATACCTAAATTTATGCTGATTTCTAATCAACCTCTGTTTGGGCAGCATGCAAAGGAAAAGCAGGAAATCATAAGCACTATTTGAGACTTGCTTCTCTAAGCCATATTAGTTGCATTATTACCATAATTAACACATTCTCTAATCGAACCAAATACACCAGAGATTGCTCCAGGTTCTGGGCTTTGGGACAAATTACTCCTCTGTATGAAAGCCAGCAAAACGCAGAGTTTTTTCTGTCAGTCTCGGGGGTGTCAGCATTCCCAGCGATGGTCAAGGAGCTTTTGCAGGACTGGATCAGAGCCAGGCTTTTACGAGAGGAGCTGCACATCCCTCCCTCGGCGCGGTCCTGACCTGTTCTGCCGCACAGCGGTGCAGGAGATGCAGAGCTGGTTTCTGTGTCAGCAGTGCAGATTCTCCAGTCACCTAAGGCGACACAGCAATAATGAAAACACACACTCCAAGCAAGCAGGTGGATTTTACTCGGACAAAACTCAGCAGAACTTTTGGAGGGCCCAGCAGCCTCTCCTTGCCCTCATACAACTTGCCCTTGAGACTCTGATTTTTCCAACCGTGTGGTTGTGTCCGGAAAATCTCAGTAAGACTTGGTGACTTGTACAGCTCCATCATGTTTCACTGAATAGCTATTTACAGGGAGAGTGAATGAGTGAATAGCTGCCAGACAATTTGTGATGTGTGTTGCTGAAAAGCAGAAGATAAGACAGCATTTCCTATCATAATCTACTAACTCAGACATGTTTAATCTTGCCATGTTTTTTTTCCTGGTGAATGAAGAACATTGTAGGAGAGGATGGAGAGGTGGCAGAGAACACTGTTCTGACCTTGAATCTGCAAGTGTATATTTATTTGAACATGCATTCTTTGAATGCTGTTTTTCCATGTGAGTTGCTGTGACAGGAAGGGGGGAGGCAGAAAGCTGCATGACAGTGAATGGGCCATGAAAGGTTCTCTGTTATTATGTTGTCCACATCTTTGGGAATCCTGCTGGTGGGAAGTTTTTCTGAATCACAGATGTCTGTCTGCCCATGCTGAACCTCACACAACTATCTGGAGAGAGAAAAAGGAAGGGACTTTTGTAGGAGCACAGGAACTGACACATAATTTGGGTGTCCTTGAGTTCTAAACTGGCTGTAAAAGCTGAGAGAAAGGGTGAAGGAGGTCAGAAAGAAATTAAGAAATTTCCCATTAGGTTTCATTGCAAAGGTTTTTTTATTTTCCTGTTTCTAAATACTTTGTAGTCATATAATCTTCACAGTCTCATTAGCTAATATATACAGTCACAAGATCACAGAATCTGGTGGAGGAGGCTGGAAACACCTCTGAGATTGTGTAGTCCAGCCCCTCTGCTCATAACAGGGCTGTGTCCAGTCAGGTTTTGTGTATCTGTGACCTCTCTGAGCTACCTATGCCAGTATTCANTTTTTTTTATTTTCCTGTTTCTAAATACTTTGTAGTCATATAATCTTCACAGTCTCATTAGCTAATATATACAGTCACAAGATCACAGAATCTGGTGGAGGAGGCTGGAAACACCTCTGAGATTGTGTAGTCCAGCCCCTCTGCTCATAACAGGGCTGTGTCCAGTCAGGTTTTGTGTATCTGTGACCTCTCTGAGCTACCTATGCCAGTATTCAACCACCCATATAGTAAAAAAGTGGGGTTTTTTTGTTGTTTTGTTTTTGTTTGTTTGTTTGTTTGTTTGTTTGTTTGTTTGTTTGTTTGTATTCAGGCAGAATTTCCTGTGTTTCAGTCTGTGCCCTTTGCTTCTTATCCTGTTTCTGGGTGCCACTAAGAAGAGTCTGGCACTGTTTACTTTACCTGCCTCAGATATTTATACACATGGATATAAGATCCCCTTGAGGCTACTCTTCTCTAGACTGAAGAGTTCCAGCTCTCCTCACAAGCTAGATGCTCCATTCCCTTCATCATCTTTCTGGCCTTTTTCTGGACACACTCCAGCAAGTCCATGTCTCTGGGGAGCCCAGAACTGGACGTGGTCAGATGCACAAAAGGCAGAACAGTTGAATGCTTCAGACTTACTCAATTTACTTGATTTAATAATTCGAAAATATATGTAATTATGGTGCAGACTAAAAAGCTTCAGAAAATTTTAAGAAATTTGGGAAATTTAAGAGATTTAAAGAAATTCCAGAAAATCTAAAGCATTTTTTAGTCTTTTTGTCTTAATTCTGTATGATGAGGGTTTACGTTTACCCATCTGGCCTGGTGTGGAGAGAAAGTGCGTCTTGAGTGTCTCGTCCAGTGCTGCAGTAAAGCAGAGATGGCCTCAAAATTAGTTTAGGTCTCTCAGGGCAATGTCCCATTGAATTCTGAAACTCTCCAAGAATGGTGATTCCACAGCCTTTCTAGGCCCTTATGCCAGTGCTCCATCACTCTCACTACAGAGAAAATTTTCTGTATGTCCAGCTGTAATTTCCCTAGGTACAGCTTGTAATTGCTGGCTTTCATCTTTTCGCTGTGGACTCCAAGAAGGTGTGGCTTCACCCTTGTTCTAACCCAGCTCCTTTAGCCTCTCCTTATGTGCCAAGTGCTCCACCTCCTGCTGTAATTGTTGATTTTTACTGTACTCACTGCTAATATCTTCTCTCTTGCACTTTGAGCCTCAAAGCTGGACACATCATTCCAGATGTGGCCTCATGAGGGCTGAATAGAGGGGAACAAGCACTTTCCTTGGTCAGAAAGCTGACCCACTTAGTGCTTTACCACATAATGTGTGTTGGCATGGACTGTGTCCTCCAGTAATTGTTGCTTGAAATTTCTGGTTTTAGTCTGTTTTTCTAGTTTAGATCTCTCTAAAGTTTTATCAAAAACTCTCAGCTGATAAATAAAAGTTACCTGCAGCTTTCACTGTCTTGCAGTTCTCCCCACACACATGGCTTTTCTCTTCTGTCATATATATATGAAATGTCATAAGACAAGAGGAAATCTCACAGGAACTGTTAATTATTTTTTTCCAAGATGGAAGCTATCAATTAAACATTTTTCTTTTTTTTCCTGTATCCTGCCTGTTTTTCATCTATGACATTATCCTTCATTCATTCATGGCTGATTAGTTCCTGTATTAGCTTCTTGTGTAACAACCCATCAGAGACCTGTTGGAAGTTGTCTGCTGCATTACTGTGGGATGTCAGCCACAGGCAAGGAAAAGATGCTGGTAGATGCTGTACAAACAGACAAAGAAAAGTTTGCAACCATCTGAACCAGCTCAGTTTTCAGATTAAATGTTGTGGGTCAGCATATCTCAATCTGTTCCTGGTTGCGTTGGGAAGAGACTTCATGGGGTGCTTCTCTAAGTTTCTGATGTTGTACATGTCCTGTTTTTTAAAATTAGCCTTAAGAAAAGGAGACCACAAACACCCACTATAGCCCAGCTCAAGTATATCTGTTGGCAAAATTTTTTTTGGTCAGAAGGTATTCCTAGGGACAGGTTGAGGGGCTGCAACAAAGTAGTGTTTTAAATTTCTCACAAATGTGACATAGAGTCTCAAGAGACACTACAAAGTTGGCAAGTGATGAGTAGAAGCAGGAACTGTGGACTGTTCAGGTGTGAGAGTTGACCTTTGGACGCTGAATAGAATGAGCAATAAGGTGGAAGAGTCCTTGAAGGTGGAGGCCAGTTGCTTGTTTGGTATGAAAAGGTAAAGGAGCCAGGAAGATGAGTGAAAAGAAAGCCAGGCTGGGGAATGATCTCTGCAGCAGCATTGTGGATCAATACACCATCAGGACATGAATGAGTTTGTCAGTGGCCAGGAAAAGGATGTTGGAGTAATTGAGACATAAGGTGATGAGAGCCTAGATAAGAATTTAACAGCAGGACTGGGAGTGAGAGGTACGTCTGAGATATGTTAATTGGAAGGAATCTGCAAAACCTTAGGTACACCCACACAGCAGGCACACTGCAGTACTGCAGCTGGTGGGGATCAGCCTGAAGAAGTTTCCCTCCAGACGGCTCAGCAACCAGAGGCAGTAAAGGAAGGTGTGGTGACGTGGGCTTTGATGTGGGCTGGCTGTACTCTAGAGGGCTATTATGAGTTCACTTGTGGCTGCCACTGGATTTCACGACTCTTCTGCTCGTGTGCTTTGCACCTGTAGCAGGTAGAAGATCCTAAGCTCTAAGGAATGGTTCCTTTCTTTTTGTTTTTTCCTTTGAGCTCTTTGGCCCCTGTGCACACAAGTACTTGCAGTTTCCAATTCCTAGGGTTTGGCAGCTTCTCACATATCATTGTTTCCTGCACATCCCGTTTCTTCCTCTTGATACTGAAGTTGCTAGCATGACACTGGGTAAGAGCACTGGTAAAAATTTCTTCCAGAACATTTTCAAATTCTGGAAGAAGACAGAATTTGGCCAGTTGAATAACTGTATGCAGGAAATTAAAAAGCAAAGCCCAGACAGCCTCATCTCCCCAAGGCAAACACAAAAAATCAACCAAAAACATTGCCAAAGGTGGAAAAACTGATCTCAGTCCTGCAGGATGTTAGACTGGGAGGTGGGGCG
>VWZS01001515.1:1775379-1882496 GCA_013397075.1 Rhabdornis inornatus | reverse complement strand
GGGGGGGGGGGGAAGCGCAATGTAACATAGACACTGTTTCCCAGTAACTATAATTTAGCTCCAAGTCTTATTTTCAAGTCACTTATCTCGTTAAAATATGTCGCATGCCCTTTCCTGAGGCCCATTTGGGGCATTTTCATATGAGCAGCACAGTGCTTTGGGGGAAGGCACAGGGCCTCTGCTCATAACATGGGAGCTCATCGAAGTGGGAGCTCTGCAAATGACTTCAAGTAATTTGGCTTCAAGATGCACAGGGCTGAGCTTTACCCACCACGCCAGCTGAAATCATGATCCTCCTCTAAAAGGCAAAAGGAACCTCTCTCATGGAACAACAGAAGATCATAAATATGGCCTCAACGTTAATACTTGGTTTTGTTTGCAGTGACATAGGAATTATTTTATGTTCTGCACATATGTGACGCACCTGCTACACATGAGGATTCTTACTAAGGTAGAAACTTGAGACATATGAGTAAGACAGTGGATTACTCATAGGGAAAATCAGAGTTTAAAAATTCTTTCTGACATCTGCCATGCATTGTTTTTCAAAAAAGTCTGACAACTTTGAATTAACCTTGGTACTTTAACTACAGTTTCTAGGGAGCTGCAATAAAGCTTATGCTCTAATACATTTAGAGAGAGCAAGTGGAAAAAAAATCAGTTGGAGCAGAGGGATGCAGCAGCATGAGAAATGTCGCCTGTGACATTTAAGCTCAATTTAATCTGCTGTGACACTAGTAACATTTGTTGGTGACTTAGGGGAGAGGATGTTTGCAGTGGTGGGTGGGATCACGAGTGTCATCTGATTTTAAGGCTAGTGCCTTGGATGAACCATCTTTTCATGATGCTGACAGGGAGTTTTTTACTGAAGCACAGAAATCCTGGTAATGCATTTGTCATTTGTATGCTTTAGTCCAGTGTGGCTGATGCACTACGTATTTTCCATTACTGCTCAGCAACATGTGAAAATCTTGTTCAGGGAAATTCCTTCTCTCATGCAGTGATAACCAGATCTCCTGGTTGTTCAATTCTTTATCCATGACCTGTTTTTATGATACATGGCAGTGAAAACTAGATAGAGGACACCAAATAAATTTTCTCATTAATTCTTGCCAGAGTATCTGTCCTATAAGAAGCACAATTAAACCCATTCCTAATCCTTGAGCTATGCATTCTGCAGGGCTGATGCAATTTCAGCTGATAACATAAATGGATTGTAATAAAATTCATGTGTAGCCAAGGCAGGGCTTTCTGCTTTATAAACAAAGAAACGCCAGCTCTTTTGATGGGGTAGCGTTTTAGGGAGACGTTTGGTGTTTCTGCTTCAATGTATTGTTTCTACACTGCTTTTTTTACATTTCTTTTCTGCCCTACAGTTGTGCAACTTTGCAGTAGATGTGGGCTTCACTCTCAACTCTGACATTTTCATTTTTTAAACCTAAGGCTCTGCAGCATTTGGCTTTGTCCTAAGTCTTAAAGAAAAAAAAAACGAAGGAAAATGAAACCTAAACCAAATCCAGGATGAAGTCTGATAAATTCTTTGTAATGTATTATTTCAAATAGAAGAGTCAGATGTCATCGTGTGGGATTATTTTTCTTAAACTCTGACAGCTTTACATGTAAGGGAAGAATGAAATCTCATTCTGCTAGACTTGGCCTATGCCATTTCCTTTAGCAAGCTAGCAAAAACAAGTGTATATGGTTGGCTTACACATGCACACATTTTGATGACTGGATGATGTCATTTATTTGCTATGCTGCTTTTGGTAAAATGTGTGTTTGTTGTACTCCTTTTGATATTTTGATTGGGTTTGATATTCTTTTAACAAGGAAAAATGGAAAGAGTGGGTAAAGCTGTTAGTTCTGTTTGGGAACTGATGTGCTGTCTCAGTTTTGAGCTGCTCTGGGGGAATTAATTTGTGTCTGCTGGAACTGAGCCCAAAAGTATCTTTTAAATTACACCAGTACATCACCTGTTCTTTGCTAGCTGGAGTCCCAGCAGGACTTGGCATGGTGTGTCCATCCAGCTGGAGCTCAGACGCCACTGCATTGGGAATCTCCCCAGTGCCTCTAGCAGGGCAGTCTCTCCTAAGGGTATCCCTGTTGCATTATTCTGCAGCCTTTAGGTAGTCTAAAGAAATGGAGTAGGAGTCTGATGTAGGTGTCTTATGAGAAGAAACAAACAGTTTTTCACATCTCTTTTCCTTCTGTCTGCATCTCTTTTGGGGTCTGCCACAAGGACAATAAAGGTGACTTTTCAGGGGAATCTAACTCTCTCAAATAAATGAACCCAGTGCAGGCACTCTGAATAAAGGTGGCAGGATGTCCTTAGCTGAGGGCCATTTTCCAAGCTAAAGGAAAAAAATATAAACATAAAAAGCTAAGCATGGCTTAAACCAAACCAGAAAAAATAAAGAACACCTGCAAAACCCAGGAGACTGCCAGACTGCAGAAAGTCCTTATCTTTTGAGTCCATGCTCATGAGCCAGCCAATTAAGTTGGAGAGTATAGAGCCCAGAAACTTCTTACTATTGATAACTATGGGCTGTTGTCTAATGGGATAGATAGCAGCATCACAGATTTAACAAATGGTCAGGTCTTAAACTGGTTTAATGCCTTGGTAAGGATAGGCTGGAACCTCTATTCCATACTTTAAAAACAGAGTTGAAATTAAAGTGTAAGACTGTAACTAAGTTAACACGGGCCCCAAACTGTGTTGACAAGAGCCATATAGTCCCAGGCAGGCACATTAAAACCCTGAGGTGCAAGGGCTGAATGAGTGGCATCTTTTCTGTGTATTTAAAAATCTGTTACATTTTGATGGGATTTTTTTGAATTAATAAAAAGGAGATGGATAATTGCATCAGAAAAAGCCATTTCTTGTCATGCCTGGGCAGCACAGGGGATACATGATAAAGGTTCAAGTTTGCAGGATTGCAGCTCTGGCTTGCCAGAGGCATCCAGGGTGCCCACTGCATGCTTGGAGCCAGGACCATGCCACTCTGCTACAGTTGTGGTAACGGCTTTTAAAAATCACACTCAGCAATCTCTGCTCCACACTGCCATCTCTCCCAGACAAAACCCTGTGAGCTTGGGCACAGATAATGAATACATCATTTATTGTGACATTCAAAGCAGGACTTGGCCATTACACAGCTGATTGCATAGAGACTGCGTGTGAATGCAGACACGGATCCTGCTGACAGGCTTGAAGTGCACAAGACTCAGCAAAGCCTGAAATTCTCGTGGTTTTAGTCAGTGGTTCTCCACAAAATGCTGAGAGCAGGTGTGTAATTGAAGACACATGATCTGGTATAGTGAGTACAGAGATCCTGTTCTCCAGAAATTACTTGTGTATTGGGAGGAAAAACAGCAAAGAGCTGCATTTCCCTCCTTACTGACACAGCAGTGTGGACAGGACACAAAGTAAATGTGACACAATTGCAAGGAGCAAAGCACCATCCCTGCCTGAGGTTGTTCCAGTCTGCACGAAGGGTTGCAGTTCTCTCTCCAGCACATTCCAGGGCAGAGGCATTGCCTTGCTGGTGCAAGGCACATGATAGCAGGGACCGAGCTAACCCAAACATCTCCCCTGTCTCTGCTGGTCCCTTTTGGTCAGGTTCAAGCTGTGCTTACCCACACACACCTCACCAGAGCTGAGGAGCTGCCCACAATCTCCAGCTCTGCCTGTGGTCTTGCATTCCCTAGGAATGCAGCCATAATTCCAAATGTCTTTGACAGGTTGTTCTGGATGAAGAATGTGGTACAGTTTTATCTGCTTTGCAGGAGTTTGTATTTTTGGTAAGAATCCTTTCCTTTTAGTATCTCTTTTTTGTCCCTCTCTTCTCTATCCCTCATTCCTGCCTAAGCTGAAAGAAGCCACATTATATCTGAGTTCTACTCTGCAGAGCATGGATTTGAAATTAGCAGAATGAGTTAGTCCACTCCTAGTTTATTAAAAACTGTTTTTCTGGGACTGATAAGGAAACCAATTAAAAGCCATGAAGTCTATTTTCATAATAATGCTAAATGGGGCACTTCATAAATTGAAGATTCACCATGCAAAGAAAAAGTTACATATTTTAGTTTAATAAAATGAGCCCAGAATTCTTTAAAGAGTAGGGTAGTAACTTTTTTTTCCACTTGTTTTGAAATTTGTCCTTAATTCTTACTCCTTATTTAAACAAACTTCCTGCACACAGCCAGGAGGCAGTGCAACAGCTGTTCTGTGGACTGGAAGTCAATGGGATATTTGCTTGAGGACATGGCAGAAGAAGGTCAATTGTATGCAGTGAACAAATAATTTATTAGGTTGGCCTCATTTCTTCTTTGTCATTTATCTGTGAACTGAACATAATTTCAACAGTGCCATTTGTTTTTCAGAGTTTGACACATGGAAACATAAATAAACGAATGTGACTGCTGAATTTCTCATGAACTGTAATAGCTTATACAACTAGATATTCAAACATACTGGTTTTGCTCTTTTAATTGGATATGTGGTATTGATTTCAGTCTCCTAGCTGAATAGCAGTTGCTGACCTCTGGGATAAATTAATGTGCAAAAATCAAAATGTATTTTCTGTAAGATTTCTGCTGAATCATTTTAGAATTGCAGGCACAGAATTATTTTTCAAAGATCTGGGGAATGGGAAGCACACTGGAAAGAAATTAGCAAAATAAGAAAAGTAGTCAAAATAAGTTTATTTCCCTACTTCAGACAGATATGTGAAGAAAGTTAGTTATTTTGACAGTTTCTATTAGAGATTTAGCCATCTTAGTTAGCAGATATGATCACTGCTTTATAGCAGTTTTAAAGTTAAAAACAAGAGGGCTTTATTGATACTCTCTGTAAACAGTGTTATAACTTTCACTCATGTCTAAATGCAGTGTGCATATTAAGTGCCTATTCTCCTAGCAATAAACATGGTTTAGTAAAATTTATATTTTGATGTGCATGGAAGTAAATCAGCAGAAGATTGGGTGACCTGAAATGTGTAAACTTTTCTAGCTGAAGGAACTGAATTACTGAAATGCAAAACTAGTTACCTGCTTCATTAAGAACTATGAGTACAGACGGTTTCTGTGAAAAAAAAAAGTGATGGGAAGCAATTGGCTAGAGAGTGATTGCAGAGATAGTGTTGGTGCTAATTGACTTGTTCTGGATGTACACAAAATCGGATTTGCCAATCATATGTGCTTTTTGTAAATGATAATATTCTGGCAATTAAAGGATAAATCACTTTTCCATGATGTTGCTGTATTAACTTAAAGTGATCTTCTGGGTTTAATTCAGATCTGAGAAGAAACAATTTGTTTTAAAGTGTTACCTTTCAAGTCTTATTTCTTCGTGTGCGCTCTGAGTGCTTTTTGTCTGCTATATATTGACAGTTCTCATGCTCAGACTGCTGATCCTAAGGGTGTTCATATAAACAGATGTTCCTCATATCCTGTCTGGGTTATTTTTTCCCTCTTCTTTATAGAAGTCATAATTCTACTGTATGTAGTGCTGTAGACATTTTCATGGTAGAAAGCCACAGTGTCTTTCATAAATGCAGTTTCCCATGATAGACCAAAAAGCGTGCGGATCCCATGGTGATGGATGTTCATTGGAGGGAGCATGGGCTGCAACAGGAGAAAGCAGATATGTGAGACACCAAGACACTGTCTCATAGTTAACCTTAGGGAGAAACAGCCTAAAATGTAAAAATGAACTTGCTAAGAGATATTTTACTCAGTAGATTGGGGGAAAAACTGAAATTCTCTTCTGTAAAGGCTTTGGTTGTTTGATTTTTTTTTTTTTTTTTTTTACCCTGTGCTTCTCCTATTTCACTTTCAATTTGCTGAATTTCCTCTGCACACAGAACAATTATTTCTGTCATGTCTGCATGACAGACCAGGAGGGCTTAGCTAAAAGGGAGGCTTCTCTTTGGCTTCAGACCCTGAGGGTCTGCTGTGCAGGCTAGCTCTGAGAAGCTTGGGCTAATAACTGCGGGAAGAAGGGGTCTGAAACCTCCAAATCAAGAGATCGCTCATATTGAACAAGAATCACAGAACTCTCTCCTTGGAAGTGGGCTGAGGATTTATGGATTTTGGAGAACTTTTTTCTTTACTCTTGCAGCAGGTAGAGCAGTGATGGATTTTGTTTTAATCCAATCTGGTAGGATGAGAGAAAATGGAGTTATGTTGAACTGACTACAGAAAAAACATTCTCTGAGTTTGCTACAAATAGATAAAATGTTTCTCACAGTTTGTAAAAATTACAGTGAAAAATGAACTACAACACAGAGACAGCATGACTTCTGTTTATAAATGTTTGTATTTCATGCTGAGAATTCCTTCAGCTAAGTAGATTCCTTTAAAAATATCTGAAGATTAGAAAATCTGACTCCAAAAAAGTTGATTTAATGGATTAAATCTGCAAGAATTAAATTCTTTTTCATACAGGAGAGAGTGGAATTGCCCATTGAACAGCTGTTCATGCAGTATCCATGTCATTCTTGAGCCTGGTGCCCTCTGAACCCGTGCTCATGAGTGGACACTGTATTTTGCAAACTGGTCATTAACACTTGCCTTTTGTCACCCTGGAATGGTGAGCCATACAGTGAGCTAAGCTGACTGCAGGATTAGCAAGTGTTTTTACTAGCCTATTTACTTCAGTAATTCAGGTTCTCAAACAGCAGGTGGGGAAAAAAAACCCAAAAAATATTAACATTGTATAATTTTTCTATTGACCAAACCACATATTCTTATCTTTAGTAATACGTTTTCACCAACTTTTCATTCATTTTCTCTCTTTCCTTCATCCTTCTCCCCATTTTATGCCAAGCATCCCTGCTTATATCAATTTTGCACATTGTTCTTCTGATGTTCTCCTCCTAAACATTAGCTATTTCCTCAAGCTCTGTTAGTAAGATGTTACAGAACCTGAGCAGCATGGACTATAATATATCCAGTGCTTTACACTGTGTGTCAAAACTGGTCACAGATAGCTGTTAAAATCATTAGCCTTCCATATCTTACCTCCACTGGAATAGATGGCAGTGGTTTCATTAGCTGTGGTGAGGAGATACCTGATTATTTGCCTATTTTCAAATATGTCATGGGGTCACAGCAGGAGGCTCTTCCAGAAAGGTTCAGATCACAGCCCAAGCCCTGAGTGCACACCTGGGGGATTCAGTAGGATGTGAAACAGAAGGTTCAGCTACCCAAAAATCATCTCTATAAATAGTAGTGAGGGAACTGTGGGCTGCTCTGCTGTGTTAGAAGATGCTACTTTAATATGGAAAATGCAATGAGAGAGAGGAGCCAATCTTCTTTAAAACCTGTGTTTGGAGGTACCGAGCACCTGAGAACGTGATGCTGAGTAGTGAATTGCTTTATCAATATTTTGACAGAGATGAAGCCTCCAAGGAAGGAGAAAAGTACAGAGTAGAGATAGCTTTGTGCCTCTGGTTTGATTTTGAAGGATTTCCAGTCATTCTAACAATGTCACCATCTCCTGGCATGCCTTGGTGTGCGCTGACAATCGTTGTGCTTCAGCAAGATCAAACCATTGAGGCCATAGCTGGTCAGTTGTGTTGGCAGCTCTCAGTGCAAAGGGAACCTGATGAGGATCCTGTGCAGCTGTCTCAAGGCAAAGTGAGTTCAGGACCCACAAGGAGCATTATCTACAGTTGAATATTGAAGTGTTTGTCTCTGTTCGGGAGTTTACCAAAACACTGTTGAATTGTATCTTCAGCCTGAACTAGCAATATCTACTGTGCTGAATAGAAGACCCTTGATTGTTCTGAGCTACTTATCTGTGTTTGTTCTCTTCAAAAATGTTTTGTTAGCGGAGTCACTTCTTAGAGCTGAGCAACACCAGACAAGGAAGCCAGTGTGCACTTTGCTAAAGAACAGTGATCCTTGCTTGTACTTCTTAGACCTAGAGGGTCCAGTGGTCACTGACAAATGTGTGCAACCCCCTTCTGCACTGGGCAGGCATGGTTATCCCTGTTCTTGAGTAGGGAACTAAAAAAATTGTGAATTCCAAGTGGCTTTCCAAGCCATAGACGCTCCATGATGCTATTTTGTCTGTACTGTAAGGTCTGGCTCACGCTTTGAATTGATATGTTTGGACTGGCATTCCAAAGCTGAAGGAACAACTGGGACCTTCCAGAGATAAGAAAATTACATAGATTCATAAAGTATTTAGTTTGCAATTAACACATGAAAACACAGTGTGTGTTCCTATTACTTGACACAAGCAAGATGTCATGTGGACAAAATAAATCTCTGACAAGATGAAACTTTTTTTTTTAGATTTTGGATTTTCACTTCAGAAGGCACTTTTCATTTAAGGTTACAAGATAAATTTTATTTTTTGATATATCTTGGTATTCAATCACTGTTTTCCTTTTTGACATGCTTTGCCTATTACACTCTGCCAATGATGCTACAGTGTTTTTCTTCTGAAAGTTGTTCCCAACCTGTAAAAAAAATGTATGTCTTTGTGGATATAATGGATATGATCTCTCTTTTAAATCTGTGCTGCTTCTTACATGTAGAGCAGACTGCAGAGGAGGTAGAGGTGGAAAATGTGGTGCCAATGAGCTCCTTCCTCAGTAGGCTCTATGCCTGTAGGTGACCCTCTCCCTCCTGATCCTGCCTGCGAGCAGATGGTACCAGCACAGGGACTGGACCTGTCCAGGGAAAAGGCACAAGTCCATTCCAGCTCTGGTGGGGCAGAGCAGGTCAGGGACACATTCTCACAGGTTTTAGTAAGCAAAAAAAAATTGTCAGTGTTTCATCATTATCATCCTCTCCACTTCTGGCTACTATGTTTTGCGGTACTCTCAACCCAAGTCTGTTATGTATTTTCACATTTTTTTGACACCTCAAAGTGAAAGCTGACTTTTCTCTTTTCTCCGCTTTAGACAAAAATTCAGAAAACATCCTGCACAAAAAAATGTCTAAGATGATATTCTTCTGCATAATTTTCAGCGATCTGCAGATTTGTGTCACACGGTGGCTGTTAAAGCCTGCATTCAAAACATTTCTCCAGAGAACATGCTCAGGTTGTGATATGGTTAAATGCTAACTAAAAATTAAGAACATTTTGAATATCTGCTTGAGAAATTTAATTATGTCATGATTTGAAATTTGTAGGCTTCAGTATCTGTAAGAATGCTACTTAATTTCCTGGAAATGCTATTAGACTTATGCTCCGATCAGCTGGAATATTTTATTCATAATCATGTGGCACTCAGTGCCCATAATTAACAATTGTGTGTCAATTTGTCAAGCACCATAAAAGACAAATGGGAAGGCAAACTATACTCTCACTTTTGCTTTTTCAGCAAATATTTTTCATTATAAATCCCATTTTCTAGAGGAGTTCCTGAGATTACTTTGGTATTTTAGTCATTTAAAAACAAACAGTAGCCAGTTTGCAATTACATGCATTCCTGACTGGAAACACTTCTGGATACAGTATTGTAGTTTATCTTATTGTCTGTCAGTAACAGAGAGGAATGTTCCTTCTGTAGGCTGTCAGAAATATCTGGCAGGTAACTAAATTGTCCTTTTCTGTTTTGGGTAGATGCTGATCTGGTATGTTGCCTCTGCTCCTGGTCTGTCAAACACAGCACTGCAAGGTGCTCAACTCCTCAGAAAATCAGGATCTGCTCCCTTTGTCTTTCTTTTCCCCTTTTCTCTTTCATTTCTCAGTTCATTCCCAGTGATGATAACTATGTTAGTGAGGGTAAGGCATGCTCATTTTATTAATTTCTGAGGACCTTGACGGTAAATTACCATCAGGCATCCGAAGGATGATAGTTGACATGAACAAACAAAATCAATCGATGGTTCCAGCACCAGTTGCACACCTTGTGGCTCTCACCACACCACTTTTCTTCAGAAGGCAAAAAAATTCCTGTTCTGTGTAGGCAGAAATCAGACTCCAACGGAGGCAAGTATTGATAGGGTTAAGGCATTTATTCTTGTATGCTTTACTAGACAGTCTGGATTCCTATCCTGCCACTGAATCTGCCCATCTCAATACACCTCTGTGGTTTCTATAGGGTTCTATAGGTACAGGTTTGTAAGCAGAGTTTAGCAATTTTCTGTATTTATTTTGTATACCTATCTTATTTTTTTGTCATAAATCCCAGTACAGAAATGCTGGTTTAGAAGTAGGGATTCGTTTTTCCTTATTTATAGTAGGTGATACTCCTACAGGACCTATGCACATAACAAATGTAAACAAACAAACAAAACCTCCTGAAATGGTGAAAATTAAGTAGTTTGTGCATTTTCTAGCATTGTGGGGTTTTGGTTTTCTGGGGACTTTTTTTCAATTTGTTTTTCTTACCTACTTGTGTTCATTGGTTATCCCATAAAACTTCCAGTCACATCTGTTGCTGGTCACCAGGCACAGTGCCATGATATGGACAGACTGACAGTCTGCTACCACAGACAAGACTAATATCATGCTAATCCTGACTGGTGACCCTCTATAACTATTTTTCATGCCTATAAAACAAAAAAAAATATGGAAGAACCTATTTTAGAGGGGGAAAAAAGTGGAAATTCTTTTTTCTATTTGAGTGCCTTGAAAGTGGGGTTTAAGACATAGTAAGTCATAGAATTTAAATCATAGCAATGGAAGACCGAGGGATTTATGTGGGTCACCTGGGATTCGTTTATTACATTCAAGTTTTATGTATGACCTGTAATCACTTGCTGGGGCAAAAAGCAAATGCAGCAGAAGGGGCAGGAGGATGTGAGCAAATCCTGCTTGACTGTGAAATGGTGCACCTCAACACTGCTTTGAAAGAACCACTTCCTGGGCAGGGAGTAGCCATGATTGCAAGGCTCTCTCTGACTGTAGGAGCCTTTTGAAAATGCTGTTACATAAATGCCACATTTTGGCTCATTCTGTGGATCCTTTTCGCACTAGGAACTGTACTAAAGCTTCTAAGAGGTTTATGAAACGGGTATTAGACAGAAATGTTTTTTTTCTAAATGGGATTAAGTCCAAGATTCAGTCTTTAAAGTTCCCTTACATTCCTTAAACTACCACAGTCCATTTCCCATGTGTCTATACCCACATTTATTTTCTTAACACTCTTAAAATTATTGGTGCAAACTTGACTTTTCTTATTGATCTCTTCTTTTTTGATCATTCTGGTGTACTTCCCCTTCTGTTTCAAATGTCTTTGACTTTTCTACTCTCTCTTTGCTTTTCATATAGAATTTAAATGCTGTGCCAACAAAGCACTGAAGTAAAAGCTTATATTTTGATGTGATGATATTCCCCAGTGCATTTGACCCACCGTTCACAATAAAGCCTTACTCCTTGCTGGATGACTCATATCAGGAAATAACTTTTAATGGATGTGTTTTGTGCAAATATCCAATGCCACCTCCATATTAAAGAGATCAGTTGTTTATGAGAGAACTCTGGCCATAGGGAAGCTTGTCAGTGTAGTACTACAGTTGAGATTTAAATAATTTTGCCTGGAAATCTTCATTTGGAGCATCCCCCACTGCCACTGTAATCACATCTCTTTTTATGCTTCTGGTGATGGATCCATGTATTTTAGCTGGATCTTAGGAGAACTATGCAGTTATAGACACTAAAGATGAATTTCAGAGTGTTCTAGTTTAAAGATGGGCCGGGGTGGTAGCTGTGAAGTGCCATAAACGTCTGGCAGCAGGGCAGATGACCACATAGCAGTTTCATTCCACCTCACAGTGTCAGTGGACTTCATCATGTAAAATACAAATAGCACTTATCAAAACCCTCTGATATGGAGGTTTTCCCCTTTTACTTAGAAAATAATTTCTCTTTGCCTAAGATTTAGGAAAGGACATTGGAAACTAGGTCTTAGCATCTTTTTTCAGAAGTGAGATGAAAGAACAGATTTGGGCTAGAGGGCTTGAACCCTCTCTTAGCACACAGAGTTCAGGAACATACAGTCTCTTGACAGAGGTGTCATTTTAGAAATGTTTGAGGTTTTTTCCTTCCACTTTTCCCATTGGAAGGCTGATTCCAAACCCAATTAATGGCTAGGAACTTTATTTGCATTCCTAGCCTAAATATATTCGCGAACAACCTTTATCCATTTGTTTTGTGACACCATTACCTTTTATCTTGAATAGTTCTTTATTAATAATTAATAGGGTATTAGTTAATATTTAATAGAGAGCAAACACATCCTCCCTTACCTTTCCCCTTAGCCGTTTCACTTCATTTTGCTAGACTAAACAATCTAAGCTCCTCTAATCTCCCTTGAAGCAAAAAAAAGCTCTCTTCAAAATTATTTTTGGGGACATTTTCTACACCTGGTCTATTTTCATTTTATGATGGCCAAACTCTAGCTTGCTAAATGCATGTGGCTCATGAGCTCTTACAATGTGTCTATTTTACTGATTATTCAGTGTTAGTGCTGCTGCCCAAAATGCAAGAGAAGTGCATTGACAGCACTGCAAGGTAAGAAAATGGAATAAATAGGCACAGGATCAATGCACAGTGCCCTGGTACATGTGATGCTTCTAGTATTAAGAAGCAGCTTCCAACTCTTCTGTGTATTCCACAGTGTTGGCAGGACCAAGGGCGCAGGAACAAGGAACAACATGATATTTCACTGTGGAGATGTGCAAAAGTGGGGAGGCTGATAAGGCGGGAGCAATAATTTTTAGAGAGGTGTAGGGCACAAATAGTGAAGGTGAGGGGGATGCATCCTGTGGGCTCCTACCATTTTGCAATGGTCTTAGGGACCATTGCTCAGATGACATGTTAATGCAGGTGGTCTGGAGCCCAGCTGTCCTGTTAGCTTTATCACCCTACGTGTGTCTCTGTGGCCGGCTGCCACACCTGAGCACGTGAGCTGTGTGAACACACCAGCCACAGTGCTGGGATGCTGCTTTAGCATGATATTCTACCTGGGCTGATTAGCCTTTCTCACATAGCCAGGCTGCTCCCAGCATCAAGGCTGGCACTTATGGTCAGCCTGACTCTGGATATCATGGCCAGGCATTGTAGGCTTAGAGGATTGGCATATAAACAGCAGAAAAATCTCCCAGAGTCTGGAGTGTTTGTCAGGTACGTAAATATCTCAGATTATTTTTCCCTAAATTATCCCTATGGGGATCGTTTATGCAGCAGTTTTATAACTAGTTTTTGCATAAAATATAGTCCTGGTACTCAGGTTATCTTTTATGTAGTCAAACATTTTATTGTTTGCATGCTAATCTAAACTCTTCATCACTGAATGCCTTCAGCAGCCGTAGTCTGGTTTTCCTATGGTGCTTTGCTTTGGAAAAGAAAATGAATGTGTCTGCTTCTCTTAATCATAAATTCAGTCTCCTGTTTCTTTGTTATAATTCTTTTGATGTGAACAAAACTCCAAATCCATTTTTTGTGAAATTTAAAAAGCTGGTATGCTTAAGAATGCATATGTGCTAACAAAGAACCCTCTGCATCTGGATGTTTAGTAAAAGCTGGGGCAACGTCTATGTTGAAAGAGTTCTTTCAGTTTTAATACTTTACTCTTGATTGTGCCTGAGATACCATTTCCAGCCTTGAAGTAAGTACAGGATTTATTGTTCCAAAGTGGTACAGTGATCAGTTCAAACCTCTAGTTTACTTTTTTTGGGAGCCTCTTTTTAATGTCTCCTAGAAAAGTATAACCCTGGTAGAGGAGCCCAGATGACAAAGGAAGCCTGAGTAGCCTAGGATTTCCAGTTTGCTGGACTATGTTGGGGTGTACCAAAGTTTAGGATGTAAGTCTGTCTCACTGCAGAGTTCATGAAGTCATGGCAATGAGGATTAACACTCCTGTATAAGGCACACCCACCCTGTAGTGTGAGGGCTAAAACAAATCTCTGAGTGCTTAACATGCAGCTCTCATTTTATCTGCATCTATATATGTGCTGTATGTATAGCACTACACATTCCTGAGGCTTTGTCTGCCCAGATATCCAAACTCAGTTGCCACCTGCTTGTATTTGATTACAGCTCCCAAACTAACCTGTGCTTAATTTACCACCATTTGAAGCTTTCATGCCCTCAGGGTTAGGAATGGCTGGCTGCTTCCTGGCCAGTGAGAAGCAAGATCCTTGCACCCACAGACCTCAGCTCTTGGTTTGAGGTGAAAAGCAGCAGGTCACTGATACAGTGTCACAGTAAGGATTGTTTGGATCCAAACCATTTCTTTCCACTGAGTCAATTGTAGGAGGGATGATGAAGATAAAATAATAGCAATTTTCATATGCAGGCTACAATGAGCAAGGCAGGTGCTCCTCTGCAGAGGCTGTGCCCAAGGAATGCCTCAGGAAGTAAGAAAGGGACTTCACTGTGGCACAAGACACCTTTGGGGCCAGAAACCTCAGCCACAGCAGCATTTCATAGCCCAGTAGTAATCCAAGACCAAAATGTATCTGCACATCTAATCTGGGGTTTTTTTCCCCATATTTTCCTCTTCTTTTTCTTCCTACAAAGATTAAATTCAAGATAAAAAAAAATTAAGTCTCTGCTGTAGGATGATACCTGGAACAATAATTGGATCAAATGAATAATGTGCATTTTTACTCATAGTCTGAAGTGTCCTAGTTTGTGTGATGGATTAATCACCGTTTCCTTGTGAATTATGTCATCATTTTCAAAATGATATCTTAGTTTCCATAGAGTGGCTGAAGCCATAGACAGCTGCCTTATTCATATCAGCTCTATGAAACTAGAGTTTTAGTTAGTGGTAATGGTTAAAGAAGGTGGGGAAAAAAATCCCAGAAGGTCACAGTTTACATGAAATAACAAGTTTCATCAAGATGCAGTTGTCAATTTTAAATTGTGTGTTGCTGGTTTGTGTCTGAGGCTTGCTGAATAAAGTAATCAGGGTCGCAGTTAATCAGGACATACCTGACTCCCCCTCAAAACCAGGGAAGCCCAGTGGTGGCAGATACAGGATATTATTTCAGCTATTTCCTGTATTTAAAGAAAAAACACCTGGGAGCAATAGTTACTAGCATTAGTGACACTCAGCCAACCTATGCAGCATTTTGGGCTCCATTATAAATAGGAAAAAATCACAGTTCACAAAATGTAGGGACCAAATTTTTTTATAATGAGTTATCCATTTGTCAAAATTTTTTTAGGCTGTAAATGACCATAAACTGGATTGCAAAACTGGATAATTTCAGATTAGGATAATTACCATGTGGGTTTCAAGAGGTGTGGGAAAAACATGACTTTTGCGACTTATTCCCAAAGACACCTTTGATAGGAGAAAGGAAAAGGGAAACACCCTAAAAAGAGATGGATGGATGGATGGATGGATGGATGGATGGATGGATGGAGAGTAAATACTATTAAATGTTTGCTTTAGTAAAGGTATTTGTTTGTGCTTTCTGAGGTGTAATAAATATTGTCCAAAGTGCAAAATGTGCAGTTCTGTAAGACAGACTCAAAACACTACAATCAAATCCTCCAGTCTGCTGAGAGTGTTCAGCCTACCATAATTTAGAGTTTGTCATTAGTAACTGGCACACTTTGCAGACATATTTTTTATTCCATCATGCATTAGAAATTTTAATCAAATTAGCATGCTAAAAAATTAGCGTGCTAAAATTAGCGTGCTAAAAGCATGATCATTTGCTAGGAAATTTCATTGGTCAGGAGTAAATACATTGAGAAATAATGATTCTGAATGCTGAAAGTCAACTTTAGACTTTCTGTTATATTTACAGGTTTTCATCATCTTTGTGTAGGACTGTGATGTGTACGCTCTTTCCTCAGCACAAATATGGGTTATAAATCTAAGTCTCCAATATCATGTTCCAGCATAAATAAAAAGAAATCAAATTTGTTGAGTCATCTTTTTTTTTTCTCCAGTTCAGACTCAACTTCTGATTTTTGATTTATTAGATTATTCCATTGACTGGCAACTGAAAGGCTAATGCAGGAACAGCCACACTGGGTCAAAAGTTGCTCTAACTCAATAATTGGTCTTCAGTTCTGAAATTAAAGCCTAGGAAAGAGTCCAAGAGGACAGGCAGGTATAGCTATTCCCAAGAAATACTTTGTACTGCTTCACTTCATTGCTCAAAGACTACCTGAGCCAGAGTTGATAGTCCTTGGAAGGTTCCTGTGATGCTTATGAATCGGTCCTGTCATCTTTCCAGAGCATGTAAACTTCTAGCAGTTACAGCTTCCCATGGCAAGGACTTGCACACAGTTGTATGATGTGCTGTATGAAGAACCACATCTTTTTGCTGGTTCTGTAGCATGCTAGTTTCATATGATATGCCCCTGTTCTTCTCTGTATCTTCAGATAGGATGAACAGATTCCTTTCCATCCTCTTCATTCATCTGATGATTCTGTGAATGTCTGTCACATCCCATCCTTAGTCATTGCTTTCCCAGGCTGAAAATAACTCTGTGTAGTTATTTTCACCTGCAAACTGCTCCATACCATTGAGTGTACTTGCCACCTTCCTATTGGTCTGTTAAATTTTTCCACGTCTTTTTTGGGTTGAGAAGCCAGGAGATGAGGATGGAACTTTTGCAATGAGAGAATGATGTTTCTGTTTGTTTTCACTTCCTTTCCTAGTGCTTTGCTTTATTGTTCTGGTTTAACACCAAACAGCATCTAGGCACTACACAGCTGCTCACTTACTTTCTCCTGGTGGGATGAGAAAGAGAATTAAAAGAGTAAAGTGGGAAACCTCATGGGTTGACTTTAACAGGTAAAGCCTGTAAAAGCAAAGCAGAAAAAGGATTCTGTTCACCATTTCCCATGGGCAGGCACACAGGTGTTTAGTCGTCTCCAGGAAAGTAGGACTCAATCATAGATAAAGTGACTTGGGAAAACAAAGACCATAACTCTGAACACTCTCCTCCTTCCTCCTTCTTCCCCCACCTTTATATGCTGAGAATGATGCCATATGGTCTGGGATATCCCTTTAGCCAGTTCTGGTCAGCTGTCCAGGCTGTGTCCCCTCCCAGCTCTTTGTGCACCCCCAGCCCTCTCTGGTGGGGCAGGGAGAGAGACAGAAAGGGCCCTGACTCAATGTCAGCCCTGCTCAGCTGTAACAAACACATCCCTGTGTTATCAACACTGTTTTGGTCACAAATCCAAAACACAGCCCCATACCAGCTACAGTGAAGAAAATTAACTCTGTCCCATCAAAACCCAGCACATTCACTTTCATGAGCACTGAGCTGAGTTGTTTGAAGGGCTGACTGTTGTGACTCTGAAATCTCATTTGTGCCTGATGATAGCCTACAGCAGACTTCATGACCCTGTGTAAAAAGTCATGGTTGTTGGTTTTTTCTACATGTCCAGGACTCTCAAATTACATGTTTTCAGTTTTACCTGCTATTTGACTGCTTGGGTTCTGAGCTACAAAAGATGCACTGGTATTGGTGGTGTAGGAACAAGAGGGTGCTCTTGGAGCAAGTCTCCTGATTGTCTCTACTTAACATGCATTGGTACACACAGTTTGAAGTTTGAATCGTGTGTGGTCTTTATCAGCAAGTATTTCACTGTACACATCTGCTCCTGTTGATCCTTGGTTCTTCCTATTTTTGACATGGCTTCAAGCCTTACTGCAGTACTTCACCACTTGCCTTTATTTTTACCCTCCAGAGCAAATTAGTGTCGTTGACATGGGTGTTGAAAATGGCAAATATTATGCAGTTTAGGTTCAAGATGTTAGACCAATATCATTGAGTAGGAATACATTTTTCCTCCAGATCTTCTTATATCTACCATTTCTTACCAGTTATTTTCTACTACTGTGCCTGATACTTTGAGTTTTTCTTATGAACTAATCAAAAAAAAATTTAAAAATCTTGGCTGTTTCCAGTAGTTGTTCTCTGAACTTTAATACTCAAAGTGAATGTCTCACTGTCTCCTTTATATTTTTATTTTCAATGAAAGAGAAGCTGCCAAAAGTAAGGGAGGGAAGTACACGAGTTTGAGGGAATGGCAAATTCTTTAAAATTGGCATACTTGATAACTGATCTTCAACATTTGATTTCATGGGAAACAAAACCAGGGACTGGTCTTGAATGAATACATTGTTGGGGGATGATGAACAAGCTGGTGTGGTTTATATAAATTGTCTCACTAACCTTGTGGTCACAGCAGTGGTTATGATATAAAACCTTTTTAACTTGCAGGATTATCACATTTTGCAGTGCTCCATCTTTCCATTTCAATAGGCAGAATTTCACTTATTGGCGCATTTGGTTGTGGGTCTGAAGGAACCAATTTTCTGTTCCTTTTGAGATGGAAACTCATCTTGCTGGACTTCTATTTATGACCTCTTGTCGATGCTTATATTTTATATAGGAAATTGTTCTCATTACTTCAGTTTGCTCAACCGAGAACCTCCAGGCACTTCATTCAACTTTAGATGCGCAGAGTAGGATAAATGCATAAATTGATGGAGTGCAATGATTTATGATTAATTTGGCCTTCTGCTGTTTTGATGTCTAGTTTTTCCCATCTATCACACTTGGGATTGAAGTAGCCATGGTGGAGGAGTCAAAAAAGGCATATGAAGTGCCCTAGTCATCTGTCTATGAAACAGGGGTCTGAGAATTCCTTCCATGAAACTTCTGATTACTGTGAAGCCATAACTGGCCTCATAAATATAACAGGATATCCTTGGTGTCTGGTCTCTTAAGTATGGTGTGACATCCACCTTGAGATTAGAAGCAAACAGTCTGATCTGGAAAATTTTTTAGGCAGGTATTTTTTGAATAGTTAAAAGAAAATAAGCCTAGTATTGTTATATTGAGTAACAGCCTCCCCTTTGTCAAATGGCAAACGTGCTTCACAACTGCAATCTTCTGCCAAAACTGCTAATAAATTAAATCCTTAATGTTAGGCATATTTATGAAATATTAGTTTCATTCCTGAGCTACATGCCTTTTTTTTAGTACATTTACAGAATTAACATGCTTCTGATGCATATTTATAAATCTTAAATATCGTTAACTTTGAATCACAGAATTAAGTGGTAACTGTGATTATTCTTTTATTGTGAGAGTGGAATAGGCATCTGTTCATTGAGTTTACAAGATAACATCTGGTGCGGAGGGTGCCAAACAGCCAGTTATTCTGCAAATTGGGTGCCAGAAGATGACTTCTAAACCAAAGTCTGTGCTGCAAAGACAATGGTGCAATGCCTGGGCAGAATTCAGAGGACGTGTGCTGCGAGGATGGATCTCAGCCATGCTGTCAGCGGGCAGGAGAAACATTCCCCTCACATCTCTTGCTATACAAACAGGGTTAGTCACCTGCTATTCTCTGGGATCGTCTTGTAGATATTAATAGAGTGGTTGAGACAGAACTGCACTGATTCTCTGACACCTCCAAGTGACTGCCACATCTACCCCACTGCTAGGGGTATCCATGGGAGAACTTGTCTGCTTACACCCTGCTTGCATGAGGGGTGGCCCTAGCTCAGTGAAGCTAGGGAAACAGTCTTTGTGTGTGCTGTGCTCCCCTCTCAGTTCACCACAGGGTGTGCTCTTTCTACCAGCTTGAAAGGGTCTGAGTGTGTCCTGTCTGAACCGTTCTGCAGCAGCAAAGCAGCATGCTTAATTGACAGGTATTTATCTTATGAGAAAAGAACTTATGTAGCCAACTAACAAACCCATGTGATCTGCTGATGAACAGTTTTCATCTAGGTATATCATAGAAGAAAAACCACACAAGAACTGAAGCAAGAGTAAATCATAAAGCAATTAGATGCAATCAAACAAGGAGCTGGTTAAAAGCCTACAGAAGTGGAAACATTATAAATACAGTCCCTCCAGATGGGACAATGCAGACCTACTTTAAGCCTTATCATGGCCCCATTAATACCAGTATAAACTTCAATTTAATCTATTTTATTTGTCTTCAGATTATTTGAAATATTCTCTTTTACTTAAATTTTTTCCCTCTCTCCTGCCATGTCATTTGTCTTTCTTTATCTAGTTAAGCTATTCAGAAAAAAACATCTTTTTGTTTCTTTTAATGATCTGAAGCAGAATTCTTGAGTTTATTCTGCTTATTCTTCAAGCACTCTTTTCTGGCCTAGAGAGGTTTTATGTAATTCATGTTGCCACAGTGTTGGAAAATATTATTGGGAAAGGAAAGAGACATTTTGGTTGTATTAGAGCATTTAAAAATGCTTTCACACTGCAGCTTTGAAAAAAATAATGTATTTCTAACAAAGCTGCATGGAATCTCAGCTGGAGGTGACTGTATAGCAGTATGTACCTCATGTTAGATCTAAATTTATTTGACTGTAGTCAACCAAAAGCAGATGCAGCATTAGTTGTATAAACTGAATATAAAGGCAGTCACTTTGGTGTAACAGTCTTTAACAAAACACTTATTTCCTATTCAGTTTTCAGATTGTTATGTTGCTCTAAGGGACTGATGACAAGTGATCATGTTGTTTTGATGGGGCTACCTGATTGACATCAGATTTTATTACTGGCATTAGTATTGAAGGGAAGGGTCACAGGCTGGTTACGGTTCATTCTACCTGCCTGTCTCACTCAGCAACCAGGAAATGTCCAGTAATTTTCTGGTTTTATGCTTCTTTTAACATTTTAATATTTCATATGGGTAAAGTGCAAGTTAATCATGTTTATGCATTAATAAAAGCTACATAAAGCATTTCAGTTAGTTGAATGCAATGATTTCAGAGATATGGTAATAACCTTAAGTGATGTTTTGAATACACTTCATATAAATTAGATCCATTGGATGGGACAAAAGGGATGTTTTCTAGGCATCCAGTAATTGTCATGTTCACTAATTCTTGCAGCCACTCTGAGCAGATGCTGGTAGCTTTCCTTCATCATCCAAAGTTTTTCCATGTTGTATGTATGAATTGTATCCTTGTGTTGTGAGTAGCCCACCCACTCCAATTTTCCCTTCCCAGTCAAGACCTCCATAGATTGAAAAAATATAATTCCAAAACCTCAAGGAACATTCAGCTCCTTTCAGAGGAGGATGGTTTAATTGCCTGCATGGATTTCTGACCAGAGCCCATCAGGTGCACAGAGGTGAGAGGCATCTTCTCCCATTGCTGTTCCTGCTTGCTCCGCCTCTGTGCAGAGCGGTTTTCAGGTTTATAGGTGATTGCAGGGATAAAACTGAACAAAGTAATTGTTTCTGCCCTTTTGGTGTGCCTCTAATGGTAGAGAAGAGGAAAGAATGTACTAACCTGTCTTCTGTCATCTGCATCAGAGCGACGCATGTTGAATGTTGGACCACGCACTCAGGCATTGCATCCATAAATGAAACAGGCAGAAGGACTAAAGGGAAGGGGCTAGCTCAGAGGAAGAGCCATATATTTCTATGGTGGATTTTGAACTGCATTTTTGTGGAAAATGAAGGGTATAATCAGTTTGAATAATGTAAACTAATCTTTATCTGTCATAGTAGTCTTCTTCCCCCAAATTAGTGTTAAACCCCATCTATAGTAACTAATGCTATCATCTGTCATAAATATTTGGACTCTTGTTCTTCCTCAATAAATGATGATTGCATTAAGTAAATATTTAGCAATTAGATAGCATATCTATTTTGGCTTTCTTCTCCACTTGTGTCTTTGAGCATGCCACAAAAAGACTCAAAACTCTTTTTGGCTCCCCCATGCTTTCTACTTTTTTTCTGTGTAAATATGCAGTTGAAATTTCCTGTTGTATGTTTCTAAACTCAGCAGTGAAAAGGCAGTTTAAAAGCTAGGCTATGCAGCTTAGGAAGGATAAAGGAGATGAGGAACAAAACCAGTCTATAGCTCCAGTATAAATGTGGTTACACAGCGGAACAGGATAGTTGCACTTTGCAAGTCAGATTTTCTGCACTTCTCCTGTCAACAGACCTACGGGAAAAGAAAAATAAAAATCAAATATGATCCTAATATGCTGGAATATTAGATGGTTATTAATGACTGCAGGGTCTGTTTTGAGAGGTGAGAAATGCTTTGGCTTTCATTGTTTATGTTCTTTGGTGAATAACTCCTTGCAGAACTGAAGACACAAATAAAACCATTCTGTTTGTCATGTACATCTTTAGTGTGTCCATTATTGCAGACAGAAAAACCTCCATGTTCCTGCATTTTATAAGCTTCAGGCACAGGGTGAATAAATACATACTTGAAAGCATAGTACAAAAGATCACAAATTTTGGATTAAATGTAAAAAAATTATATTCCCTTTTGCCATCTGAAAGCAACAAAGCTTATGTACATAGTCATTGTTTTATTTAAATCTAGACTAGCAGCAGCTCCACCTATTTTAGCCTCTACCCTCAACAATATATCTTGTTCTCTAAAAGGTGTTCTCTCTCTCCAGCGGGAACCCTTTTTGTTCCTAAACAAAGCCCTGAAAAGGTCACATTGGAAATCTGAGTTCCAGGTAATTCAAATGTAAGCCTAAGTTAAAAAATGATGTGTCTGCAGCTTGCCAAGTGCTATTAGAATCTACAATGTTAGTTTAGATTCAAGTCGAATAGAGCAGTATCCGTTGGGAAATTATGCTTTCCTGAGAAGCATGTATGGATTTTTTTCTTTCTGTATACCTTTCCAATAAATATTATGATACCAAGATTGTGTTTCCCATGAATTCTTTATTTAGGTTAAGTATTATGTGTGAACTCTGATTTCATGGTTTAGTCCTGATCAAAGATGCTGGGTTGTTTTTTTTTTTAATTTATCTGGTAGAGAATTGTATTAAAACACTCAGCAAACTCACATGGCAGTACAAATACACATGATTTTTAGTAACACAGGTCCAGTTATATAGTAAGGAATAGAAATGAAAATACGTAAAACTGCAAGGGAGGATGAATTTTGGTTTTACTGTTCAGATCCACACTTGAGACCTGGAGGTACAAAAGTGAAGTTCATGGGTTGAGATAAGAAAAGTTGACTGGAAACAGCAGTGAGATAAGAAAATTAACAGTAATGGCGACTATATTAATGAAAAAAGTGTACAAAAGAAAGAGTGATTTACATGCAAAATGCTCCTGCAGGCCCCGGGTGACAATGAACAAAGGCAAATAGCTTTGCCCTCCTGCCACATTTCCTCCACTGAAACTCCTACTACTCTTCCAGGACACCAGAGAATCCCTTACTCCCACCCTGGCAGTGATGTGAAACAGTACAGAATAACCTCTAGGCCCTGCCCCCTCAGCCACACCGCTCTCTCTTTTTTGCAGGATTAAACTTCATGTTCTGTTTCTGAAGTCTGGTGCACACCTATTCATTCCTAAGAGCCTTTAATCAGCATAGCTCTGTCTACTTCTGTGGGATACATGGATGCATAACTTCTCACAGGCTGTGGTTCATCCTGGTCTTTTCAAGTTGATTGCCCATTCTTCAGTCTGACAGTTTCTGGACAGAGTGGAAGCTAATAGGGGACTGAAAATCACATCCATATAAAGGTAACTGACATCAATTGTGGGTTTGGGAGGCTTGAAGTTTTGGTCCAGACAGACTTTGAGTGAAATGTCAGTTGTAGAAGGGCTTCTTATGCCTAGTGACATCCATGTGAACATCTTGGCATTCAGAGCATGAATGAATTTCTTCTTGTGTATTTTTCACTCTAAGCGAAAAATAAACATGGAAGTGTTAAAACTAGCAGACACAATAGAATGGAGAATGCTGTTGCTAAACATCACTTAAAAGGCCATTCTTCTCCAAAAGGTGTTGGTAAATACATTGCTATTTGACTCAGGAGATCTAATCCCAGAGTGTATTCAGAATGCTATCTTCAAATGCTAACAATAAAAATAAAGGGTTTTTTCCCCCTTTATATTTTATTTGTGTTAGCACAGCAGTCAACATCTCTAAACATGAGCTCTCTATTCCTTTTCACCTGTCAATAGAGTGGTTCTGAATGTTCTGCTCACAAACCCCAAATCATCCCCTGTGCTGTGTGCCAATGCAGTGGCCATTGCACAACCAAGGCAGGGTGAAGGACAAGGCTGGAAAAGACGCCGGTGGGCAAACTGGACTCACACAGTTGCTGTTTACTGTCAGAACCTCCAGAAAATTTTCAGCCAATCTAGAAAATGCCAAGTTTATGAACTGGAAATATTTCACCTATAAGACATGGAGTTTGAGCATCATTAGGAGTAGTGGTCCTCAGTCCAACTGAGAACATGAATTCTGTCAGGAGCTGGGCCATAATCTGCAGCAGGATTTCCACATTTCCTGGACAAGAAGTGGAAAATAGAGGAGCTCAGATATGTGTCATGCTTTTTGACTCCATTACAGAGACCTGGAGGCCAAGCAGAACCCACCTTGTTCTAAAGCTCTTCTGATAAGGCTAGACTGAATCACATACATCCCAGGAAACTGAAGATTTCTAGGTGCAGGCAAGGATAGATGATTCCATTTTCAAGATGGAGCTGCACAAATTCCTGAATTGCCCAGGGATGTTGTCCTAATCAAAACATGGTACGTGCTACCATTAGTACATGGTATTACATTAATACCAGAAGCATGGAAAGTTTTTAGCCCAGTTTGCATTAATGGGGATGGATGAAGGCTTCTTCAACAGGAAGAAAGATCAATAGAAAAAGTAAAGAGAATTCTAAACTGAAGCCAGTTGGCAGGAAAAAACAATTGCACTGTAATCTTCAAATAAAGATATTGAACCATGCTTAATGATGAAATATTATTTTTTTAATTGGGACTCCCTGTCAAAATCCATTGAAAAACTGCCTGAGTACTGAGAGGAAAGTTCATGTCCCTTGCTGCTAGGGTCAGTTCGTAGCTGGAACATCCCTGTGGGCATCCTGGAACACAGCAGCACAGCCCCAGGCTTGAGCAACGTCCACTGCAATGCGCAGATCCTCTCCGCTTTACTCCTCTGAAACCCCTGAAGAATTGCACAACTGTCAATTTTTGGCCTTCCAGATTGTTCAGTGATATGCAAATGAGTGGCTGAAGCACATCTCACTCATCTCAGGGCAGCCTTCAGGTTTTTGGGGATGTATATATACCTGCTCTCTTGTAGAAACATTATACACCAGAACTATAAAAAAAATCTCACTATTGTTTTTACAGGGCAACAGACCTAACGTCATCCATCCCCTATGGCTTCCAAGCATTGGATTTGACTGCTTATCTAAATACAAAGATGAGCTCTGCCATCTTATATTTATCTCTTCCCCAACCTGGTTTGCTCTTTCACTCTGAATGTCAAATCTTTCTTGAAAATGCATCTGTCTTATGTGGTGCTTCTTGTTCGTAAGCTTTCCTGGCACCCTGAAATTTTGCAACGTCCCCAACCTTTCTTAACAAATGGGTAAATTTGGCAACTGAAGAATATAACACTAAGTGGCTTTTTTTCATGATTCATAATATGCTGTAAACTGGCTGGTACAACCCCAGAATCAAGGAGAAAGTTTGATAAGGTTTAAGCCTGCTTGAGTAGTTTCTCTCAGAAATGTGCCTGGTGGTAACAAATTCATTGAAGTAGTGGAGTTGTTCTATTTACCTGTTAGTACGTTACTGTATCAGAGAGAGAAGTGAAGTGGTGCCGAACTGACGTAATTTAAATAGCATTTTAGCAGGGGTTTACTGCTGGGAAGCTGCCAGCTGTAGTGTGTGTATATGTGTGTGTATATGTATGTGTATGTGCATGGCTGTACATGCACAGGCACGCCGAAGTCTGCCTTGTTTGCAGAGTAGGTGCAGTTCTTTCACCCATGCTGGACATATGTATCCTCTGTGGCCTCTTGGTTCAATTTTGCGCTGAGCTGGAGCTGGGTGACACTCAGATTTTGTGTGGATGCTGTGGTTAATCCATCTTTGTGCACTGCCAGTTAAGAAACACAAAAGCATGAAGGACTTCACTGCAGTGGGCAGTGCTCGTCCCAAGACTCTGGCACAGTAACTGAGGAGTTAGTCACACAATAGTTCTTTAGGAACTGCAGCCACTGAACAAGTAAGTAACTATTTTACTATTAGCTGTGTTAAGGAAATCAATTTTCTTACATTTTAAATCTTGCTTCTATGCTTTTTCTTACTGCTTTTGAAGAACTGTGATCCTCCTCAGTTGTTGTAGTCTAACAAGGTGCGTATTAGCAAAAGGGCAAATGTGGAACAAAGTGCTGTGATGAATTTTATGTTTCAGCTGCTTTTCAGAAGGAACTTGTAAACCAGATAAATTTTGTCTGCAAACAAAGAAACTATAAAGTAGTCACAGATGTTGTTTCTTTTTAAGCACAGTGTAAATAAGAGTATTCATAAAACTTTTATGGACTGTATCTGTACCTTTTTTTCTGCAATGTTACAGAAAAAAATTAATAACTCCCTTCTATCATCAAAGAAAAAAATAGAATTTTGTCCTACTTTCATGGTGAAAAAAAAAATCAAAGTGTATTTCTATACATGCATCACTATATGACTCCTGATAGCCTGTAAAAATTAATGTTGACTCTTCCATCACCACGTGATTAGTTAGACTAGAGTCAGAGGAAATACGAAAATCTTGACCATACATCCCACATATAGTGACTATAGTTCAGTGACACATATTTAGTGACACAGAAGATCCTTTTCTCCTGTGAGTACCTTTTATGTAGGTGCATCATGTCTGCACAGTCTTAAATTAGCACAATGGAGCCTTATGGTACTCAAATCTATTTATCACTGCAGGGACTAGCATTTTTTAAAGTTTTGAATGTATTTCAACTTTCATTCCAAAAGATTTTACAGAATCTCACTGAATCTTTTGTAGTTAAGAATTTGACAGTGGTTAGATTAGAACTTGACTTCTGCAAATTTCTAACAATAATTTATAAACTTGTAGCAGAGTATCAGGTATCTGCAGTTGCTGCTTCCTTTACCATGAATGGAAGTAAGAGCAGTTTCTAAGTGAATGCAGGTTGGATACTTGTATCAGAATTAAAAAGATAATATTAAACTGGAAAAAGCCATTTTCTACAACCTGATGGAAGTGTTTTAAGAAAATAAAGACACTTGGTTTTCACAAGCAGTAGCTGTGTATGTAGTTGTGTTTAGTACCTGATTCATCTTCAGCTAAGCAGAAGATTTGCTGTAAACTAAAATTAAAGATATTATATCAGAAAATTCAAAGTATTTCCAGTTTGCTAGAGTTCTTCCACTTCTTGTCTGAGCAAAGACTTCTGCCATAGAGCTTAAAAACGTACAATGAATATATGAAATGAAATTGCCATCAGTCAGACCAGCACTCTCTAAACATACTCATATTGTATGTAAACCATACACAGTTTCCAGGCAATCCTTTATGGAAGCTCTTTGCAGAGATCTTGCAGCAAGAGAAGCCACGAGGGTGCCATTCAGCAGAAACAAAGGAATGTCTCTTTTCAGTTGTGCATTGTACAGAGTTCTCTGCTTGAAGTGGTCTCAATAAAAAGTACAATACAAAAG
Source organism: Rhabdornis inornatus (assembly GCA_013397075.1). NCBI lineage: Eukaryota > Metazoa > Chordata > Aves > Passeriformes > Rhabdornithidae > Rhabdornis > Rhabdornis inornatus. The sequence goes on along the minus strand of VWZS01001515.1, from coordinate 1,855,070 downwards.
CAAATGCTGGGTGAAATGCTCCTTCACAAGTCTGTCCATAAATGTCCCACCTGTAGCTCTCTCAGCAGGTAACAGTGGCTGAAAAAAGAAGAGACCTTCTTCATTCACAAGGTAAAGTGAAAGACTGAGAACATTCAGTGTTTGTATGTCCTTGGAAGTTTAGTAAAATTGAGGAACTGCTAAATCAAAATAGCATCATGGGGATACTCCTATGCTTCTTTTGTTATTTTTGGCATTGAGTTAGTGCTGAGGTTTTATATTTGTATCACCTTTCTTTCTTTCTTACTTGTTTCCTTTCTTTTTTTTTCACCCCAGGCCCCCTTAAGAAGCAGAAAAAACTGTAAATGCTTTAATGATGCCTTTGTAGTACTAAGCCACTTTCGAAGCACCTATAAAGCTGTTCCTAAATACCTCAACCTTGCTAAATCACTTTAACAGTACATTCTTATCTGTGTATCTGTCAAAGCAGGTAGTCATGGAGGCTTATCTGTGCACGTTCAATATCCTAAATCTGTCCAAGATAAGGACAACATGGAAAAAAGAATAGAAAACTGTAAGGTATATGAAAATGTTAAAAATGTTGAGAGAAATTTACTTTTATGTAAACCCATTTAATTTTAGAGATTTTGGCCTCTCTGTTTGAAAGGTTAAGTGGCAGGTGGATTTTGTTTTGCTGACATCTGAACTTCTCCAATGCAGATGTGTACAGCAGTGGTACTTGCCTGAAGGTGGTATAGCTAGACAAGAAAAATAGGCATGTCTAAAATAGGTCAGATGAACCAGCTGCCAAAACTCACCCATTTCTCTCTTGTGCCTGTAGAGACAGCGTCAAATGTTAAATATCTGCTTTGCAAATGTCCAGTGTTCAGCAAGATTAACCACGCTCATACTGTCTCACAGATATTGATTAGCAAAATGTATTAAGCAATAGGAGAGATGTTAAATGCTGTTGAGATATAAAGGTTCTGCTTTAAAAAAAATCATTGTCAGACATGGAAGAAAAAGAATGGAACAAAGGCAAAATTTTATCAGTTTTTTGGTAAATAGAGGAATGGTTAACAGGTTAAACCAATTTAAATCATCTGGAAATTAACCATCCCTGAGGTTAATGGGAAAGCTGAATTTCCCAGGAGATATTTGTCCCAGTTGAGCTTTATCAAATACATTGACCTATTTTTCAGTGTCCAGGCTGGGATATTGATTTTTCAGGGTATTTCATAGCATTTTATATGTTCCAGACACAATGGATAATGATTTCAATCTATAGCTGCTCTCCTGCCATGTCACCTCCAACCCAAAATTAAGTTGTCTCATTAGCATAGCTCATCCAGCACCCCCAAAGTAATTTATAAGTGGAAAATGAAGAAACTGGTTCTCACCACTGAAATCCCACTGCCTCTACATATGGCCTTTCTTTTTCTGCAATTCCACCTTCTATTCCTGAAATATCTTCAGCCTTCTGCAACTAAGTGGCTGTGAGTCCTGCAAGGAAATAAAGTCATCTTCACTTTTCACTCTAAACCTAGTCAATAAAAATAACCAATACTGAACTGCTGAATGAAGCAAGCATTAATGTAGAGTCCCATGCCTAATCTGTATCCTATTTGAAGGAGATATGATAAAAAATGCCTAGATTGGGATATTGCTTGCCTCCTGAGAGTTTGACTTAAGAGTCCGATAGTGTCTCTTCTTTTGAAACTAAGAAACTAGAAATGGTATCTTACATGCTACCACTCATGGGCTAACTGCAGGTTAAGATGTCTGAATTCATAGTTCATACCTCTCTCATTTGAGTTAGTTGAACAACTGACGATAATAATAAGCTGTCTGCCCTCTGTGGACACCAGAAATTAAAGGAGGACCAACACAGTAATTTTCCTTGTGAATTTCAGAGGTATTTTGTTAAAACGGAGGAATGTGAGAAATGAAGCTCTCTAGGATCAATTCAGCCTTCTGAAGAGAGACATGTAACCATTACTTACAGACTAGTTTGACTCTTACACCTTCCAAGCTGATGGTTATTCTGCCACTCATATGTTTTCTCCCCACACTCTGTCCCTATTTTTTTGCTCTTTTTCCTTTCTGTTTCTTTCTACATCGTTTATTCACCTTGGTATCTTTTCTGTCCACTGTTTACTTCTTTGCACGAAATCAGAATGAGTAAGTTTTGTCTGTCCTTTTTGAGTCATCTGAAACATAGACACTGACATTTGAACCAGCCTCTCAGAGCTTCCTCTGGATCCTTTGCAGACAAATAAACCTTTCCAGGGACAGCTCATACCATCATGAAATACACAGGTAACATCTGGTATAGCTAAAATATGGTGTCTGAGATCAGTTACCCCTCATGAAAACCCTCTTTTTTCCAGTGACTCTACACAGTCTATTCCAGATCGTAATGTCTTCTTTTCTAGGAGGCAAAAGGTAGGGCACAGGAATCCTCTCTGGAGCTTTCTCTTCTATGGCAATGGGACATTACTTCAGGGGAAAGAAGAAGATTCTTTGTAGTCTTAGAGATAGTGCCCAGGGTCAACGGGAGTGGCTGTGGAATAAGGTCAGTTTAACTTGTGAGGGTACAGTTCGGGGACTGGAGCTTCATGGGCTGGGCTACACTCAGGTACAGACCTCATCCACGGAGAATTTGGTGCTACCAGAAATCAGATGTATGAGGATGTGTGAATTCTCTGCTGAGGACAGGCAATAACCATTTCACAGATCACAGGTCTATGCAGACAAATTTGAATAGGCATGCTCAGACGAAGCCTTGTTTGCCCCTGCTCACTATGTGTGTTTTCCTGGGGACAGTAGAACGTTAAAAAAATGTACACAGCAAGAATAAATATCCCTGTTAACCATGTATGTTCTCAGAGGCAACTCAATTGTTTAGATGAATTAGCATGAGTTGATTTTAATTTTTGTTCTTCTGGGAGCAGGATGGCAGGAGAGGATAGGTGAGGGAGGAGAGCCTGAGGCAGACATCTCAAATAGAAAACTTCAGCCTTCATAGCTGGTGAAGCTCTAAACTACAATTACAGATCTACAGGATTATTCAGTCAAAAATATACATGTTGTTCAAGTTGTTTAAGGTGAATATTTTATGTATAGTTTTCTTTCATTTCCATTCAAGGGGAAAGAATACAATCCATATTTTCAGCTGGAATATTTTTATCAGTTTAAACCAGGCCACTGTCATAACTTACTTTCCCTGTATTCTTCATATCTCGATGTACTGGAAGTTGTTTCTAAGGGGAGACTAGCAGAAATGTCAGGCTTTTCAACCTGCTTCCATTTTCAATCCAGCTTGCTTTGCCCTTAAAATACCAATCCTTTTGGGAGCCTCTCTACATGACATAGATTATAAAAGGTATCAATAACAACAGCAGTTCCTGCTGTGGAAGGGACTGTAATTGTGAATGCCTAGGATCTGAAGCTTCATTATAGAGAAGGCAAATATTCTGCAGTCTGGTTCTCATGGGTATATTCTGTCTTTCCCTAACAAATCACCACTTCAAGAGTAAGTTTTCTTTTTATTTATTTACTTATTTATTTACTTTAAAAAATAATTGAGCACAAACCAGTGCACCTCTACAAGTGGCAGAATATTGAAAGTGAAAAAAAAATGCTGCTGAAAAATAATTTAAGAAATAATAATAGTAATAATAGAAGAGTAAATGTTTTACATACATCTTCATGTTATTCTGATTAAAAGCTTGATGACCACACACTTGGACTGAATTCCCAGCAAGACATATTTCTCCTTGTGTACATAAATAAGATGTGTTTGTATAGCTGTAAGTCCTGAGTTTGCAGTGTAGCTTGGTGCTTATAATAGAGGAATAAATATTAGTTTTATGCTTGATAATTTTAACAGCATTTGAAAAATAGGACATAATAAAATATAAACATAAAATTTTAAAATATAGACATGCATTTTCTTTACATACAGGTTTATATTTCACCTCTGTACACAGTGACAGCTTGCTAAGGAAAAGCACATTTGCAACGTAACTTGCCTGCAGTCATTAGCTTCTTTCTACTTTTTAAACTATTCCTTTTAAATTACTGCAGAGTAATCTTACCAGAAAAATGTTTCTGTCCATTGTTTTTGGCACTGTGCCTTATTAAGATATTTTTAGTTGTCTGTTCTCATTTTACAGTTCATGTGAATATATGAATACCAAAACTAACTGCCCAAAGCACTATTTCCTGCCTTCTGCAGGTGTTTAACTTCCACATATTGGCACTGAAGTTTATGAGATTTGCAGGTTATGGGCGCCTCTTTGAATATTGTGTTACTAACTTATTATTCTACAAATTTAGATCAATTATTCCCACTAATTAATTCACCTGTAAATATCCTGCACCAAATCACATACTAATGATAGAAGCACTGTTAGTGTGAATTACCTTTTTTTAAAGACAGGGTAACTATAGGAAAAATTATAGTCTCTGAAGGCTGTGAAGAGCCCTTGTTTGACTGTTCAGATGTAGACCTCTGTAATTCCATGCATTGCATGTGATTTCTCCAATGTTTTACTATTTCTCATAACAAAAGAACACATTCCCAGATGAGCCCCTTCTGTTTACAAGTATTAAATAAAACTCAATACAGCTTAGCTATAAAATGTAACATTTAAATGCCGTTATTTTATATAGAATATTAAGAAAGAGCTGTTCTTAAAGCTGTTTCTCCTAAAGCTTGAAAAAATTGTCACTGAAGTAACAAACCTCAGAATGCTGTTAGAGTTCCTGAATATCTGGGCATTTTAATTCATTTCAGTATAGCTGTGCTCCAGTTTATTCCAGCCTTGGCACTGGTTGCAAAAACACTCTTGCCAACCCTGAACAAACCACCTAATCCAGCCCAACCTCCCCAGAGAGATTAATCCTTCATGTGACACTGAAAAGCAGTCAGCCACAGACATCCTTTCAGAAGCTTGACTCTTTCAAAGTGCATGACTGCCAGCCTTTCCAAAATACTCCTCAGACATCCCGTTTCTGAACTGAGAGACAGTTCTTACCCTTAAAAGCATCAAATAGGTATTCCACTACCAGCCACCAGAGAATCCACCAGGACACAGAGACACCTTCTGTGCAAGGTGTTTACATTTAACCATGTGCATCTGTCCTTCTAGCCATCAAGGCTGTCCCAGAACCCAAGAGCTGTTCCAGAAACTCATAAAACTCTAATCCATCCATCCATCCATCCATCCATCCATCCATCCATCCATCCATCCATCCATCCATCCATCCATCCATCCATCCATCCGTCCACCTTTCCAACAACTTCACTGTAGAGTCAAACAGATTGATCTAAAGGACTGCAGGTATCTAGTGGTGGCTGTGGGTTCTCCAAGCTGCTAGAGCCCTCTCTGGTGTCACCTTTTCCTCTTGATGACAACCAGCCTTGTACATGTCCATCCATCTACCTAAATGCAAACACAGGTGCACCTGAATATTCTTTCCATAGCTACAAGCTCTCTCTGTCACAGCAGAATTATTGCACTATGTTAAAAGTCAGGCTTTAAAAGGGTCCAGAGTTCCAGGCTTGCAGACAGGCTGTGCTCTGGTGTTTGCAAAAATATTGTATTATTGCTTGGTAATTCAAGAATACTTCTTTGAGGTCACTGCCTGAGGAGTGAAGAGTAGCAGAAGAGGGATCATCTGCTTATACCTGCTAAACCCCAACACAGAGGTTGGCATTTTAGCTTGAACCAAACTTGTTATGTGATATTATGGGTAGGATGGGTATTGAGTAAATGGAATATAGGCATGTTGTCTTCTGCTACCTCTGTGCTGCAGAGCCAGGGAGGAAGAAGGGACAGTTAGGAGCACTGATATATATGGAATTCACTGACCTTTTGTATGCAAGAGCTGGAGGTATGGATATCTATTTGTTTTTATGTGCCAAACAGTGAAACAGCACATGTTTCGAGAGATCCTTTGCCTTTGTTTCTGTAGAGTCAATCTACTGCACTTCAGTGTCTACAGTAAATTCAGGCTTTTTATTCTTACTGAGTGTATGGGAGAGTACAACAACAGGACAGAAAACGGGGTTTTCTTTCCTTTTTACTGCCATAGCAGCAAAGTCATTCTTTACATATAAGTGATTGTCACCTGTGCAAATGTGCTGAAGACATTGAGTCTGTGCAGCTGTGGAAGAGACTACAGGTTTTGAAATCACAAGTGTAACAGAAGTATAAACAGTGGCTTAACATTGTTTCCCAGTCCCTTAATACTAGTAAAGATGCAGGTAGAGGAATGTCCATCTCCTTTTTAGATCCCAGTCTGATTAGTCAGAGCTGGGAATTAATTCTGTCACCATTTTTTCTGCATTTAATGTGAGACAATTCATGTGAAGTCACTGGTGGACAGAAGGGGTGAGCTAAACACAGACATTAAAGTGTCCCTTTCTTAGGATACAAATGTGTTGAAACTGGTTTGTCAATGCCGATTAGCAAAGCAATGGGCTGAGATTATGAGGGTTATTTTTCTCTGGTGTCATCTCTCCAATACACCTTTACAACCTCTGCGTTGCTGAAGGATTATGCGCTAAAGAGTGTGCCATAACATTCTTTTAATCTCTTTTGGAGAACAGGAATAGCTTTGGAAAGCCTCACATTTAAAAAGACTGGTAAATATTCTGTTCAAAAATTACAAGTCAAACCCTTAGGTTTATTTATTATTATTTATTTAATTTTATTTAATTAGTCAAACCCTTTGTTTATTTTTGACTGAGTTTGCCTTCAGAATACCCCAAGTGATTTGACTGCACAGTTCTATGGATTTATCACTTGCCAAGTTTCAAATTTTTAAAAATCAAAGCCCTTTTTTTTGAAGACTGCTAACAAGCATAGAAAATGTCCTTTGCACTGCTAACTACATAAAAATGACCCAGATTTAATTTGTTTTGAAAATTATTTGCGGTGAAAAAATACTCTCAGGCTGAAGTGCTCTTTGCCAAATGTAGTCTGCAGTGAGAGTCTGCAGGCCAAATTGTGAAACCACTGAAAAACAGGGCTGTTAGGGGAAATTCTGACATTACCTCTGCCTATCTACATGTTTACAGACAACGAGTAATGTTCTCTATTTCATTGCATTCAAAATCAATGTATTTACTTAGTAGATCCATCATTTTATGAGAGTTTTAAAAATTCTTCCTTAAACTCATTTTATGCTTCCCCAAATCCATATTTTTTATTGATAGTGAAAATGAGATAAATTCATTGGAAGCAGACAATAAAACCTGTATGCATAAGGCAGTTTACTTACTGCTTATGCAAGAGAACATGTGTTTATACTTTTGATGAACTGTCCAGGCTCTGTTTATAAAGTTGATTTTTTTATTCTGCAGTGGTCATACAGTATTTCACTGCATGCTTCTTATCTGAACCCTGAGGTAGTCTATAATTCTTCAATCTGAAAGTAGAGGCATGTCAGACATAAAACAGGAAATGTGGAGGTTTTGAGGAGTGTTTCAGGTGATTTTGAAAAATATGTCATAGCTAATAAGAAGAAATGCTGCTCTAGGGTAAAGAAAAAATTTCAGGAGTGAGGAGTGAAGATATTCTTTAAAAGAGGTTTTAGCTAGGAGACAAGAATCGGGTGCAAAATGAGGCTGGTATTGTGCTTGTGAATAATGAGGAAGTTACATTTGTGTAATGGATGTTAAGAAATCTGTGTTTCCGTGAGAATGGATTCAGAGAGGTGACAGAAATCAAACTGAATAATGGAAATCAGACTATCGGGTTTTCAATAGCTGTGTCGGAGAAGAATCTCTTCCTGGAAGTCTTATCCAATACTAAGGACAGGAAAGAAGCAGAGTGCAGCAAAGTAATGGAAGAGGAGGATATCAAGTGCATATTCAGAGCTTTCTAATCTATTACTTGTTATTCAGCTCTGACTGGGACATTAGAGCTGTAGTGATGATGGGATGTGAGCTTCAGAATGCATTTTGAGGAATGAAATTTTCCTTTTCTGTCATTAGATTTTTATTCATATTTTACTTAATGGAAACCACTTGACATTGATGGCTGGAAGGTTGTGACTGTGTACTTGTGAAAATGCCCTTTTTTACAGAGCTTTGAAAAATATGAACCTGTAGTTTAAACTCTGTACATTATATTTGTAATTTTGGGAATCTGGTGCATTTGGCAGACCTTATGAAATTGCACCACAGAATAGCTAACTCTTTAGTATGTGAATGCTCCAGAAAAGAGTGTGATAAAAGCTGTCCAGTCTTTCCTTATTTTATGTTTTTCTTTAAGTGACAGAGAATTCAGGTTGCATGATTTACTTTTAAGTATGTTCTTTACATGTTGCTCCCTTCACACCTACCTTCACTACATCCTCATTTTTGTGTTTTACCCTTCTTCCATCACATAGTTTTTATCCTTTCCCTAAATGACTCAATCTTTTTCTGCTTTTATATATATATACATAATGTTGTGCAAATATCTGCACAAAATGTGCAAGGGAGATGCCTCTTAAGTGTTCTCCCTCTGTACTGGGCAGAGAAGCCTTGTGCCTTCTCTTTCATAATCACAGTCCAAAGAGATTCAGGACATAAAGCAGTTAAGCAGGAAAAATAATGAGTTTCCTTACTCCCATGCCATCAGGGCAAAGGAAGACTCTAGATTTTTTTAGTGTCATGTAAAGTAAAAGAAGTGCTATGGTCCCTCTTCAACTATGCCAAGACTTCAGGGAAAACAAGAGGGGATGGGGTTTCTTTCGCATCTCTTCTGGACTAGAGGATCGGTATAAAAAAGATGAGACTCCCTCTGCTATGTTTAGTTTTCTGCAAAGAAATGGTGTAGGCCAAGGTATAGACAGCAACCGAGGGTGCAGGAGGAGCTCTGTGTGTACAAACTCATTTCTTGTGGCCTCTTGGTGATGTTTCTGTAAATACATCAGCAACTAAAGGTAGGCTACAGAGAATCGCCATCCTTTATTGAATGTAGTGGGAAACAGTGACAGAGGATGAGGAAGAGGCTGAGGTACTTAATGCCTTCTTTGCCTTTCACAGTCAGATCAGCTGTTCTCAGGGTACCCAGCCCTCTGAGGTGGAAGACAGGAGCAGGGAGCAGAAGGAAGCCCCCAACATCCCGGGGTGGATGGTCAGTGACCTGCCTCACCACTTAGACACACACAGGTGTATGAGGCAAACTGGGCTCCACCCAAGGATGCTGAGGGAGCTGGTGGAAGTGCTCACCAAGGCACTCCCCACCATTTACCAGCAGTCCTGGCTAAATGTTGAGGTCCCTGTTGACTGGAGGTTGGTAAATGTAATGCTCATCTACAGCAGGGCTGGAAGGAGAATCCAAGTAGCTACAGGCCTGACCTTATTCCTGGGAAAGGTCATGGAGCAGATCACCTTGAATGCCATCAACCAGCAGGTACAGGATAACTCAGCAATCAGGCCCAGCCAGCATGGTTTTAAGAAAGGCAGGTCCTGCTTGACCAACCTGATCTCCTGTGACAAAGGGATCCACTTAGTTGGATGGGGGAGGGATGCTGATGAAGGATCTGGAGCACGGATATAATGAGGAATGGCTGAGGGAGCTGGGATTGCTCAGCCTGGAGAACAGGATGCTCAGAGGGACCTTATGGCTCTCTACAACTGCCTTAAAGGAAGCAGCCAGGTGGGAGTCAGTCTGTTCTCCCAAGTAACAGGCAGTAGAGGGGGTTTAGATTGGGTATTAGGAAAAATTTCTTCACAGAAGGGATCGTCAAGTTTTGGAACAGGCTGCCCAGGGAAGTGTTTGGGTCACCTGCCCTGGAGGCATTCAAAAGACTTGTAGATGTAGTGCTTAGTAACATGGTTTAGTTGTGACCTTAGTGCTGGGTTAACAGTTGGGCTTAATGATCTCAAAGGTCTAGTACTTCCACTTTCAATACTTGACCTTCCATAAATGTTTTCTGTCTGCAGATCCTTACAGAATCACAGAAAGAGTAAGGCTGGCCAGCATCTCTAGAAATCATATAGTCCAACCCTTTGCTCAGAATAGGGTCAGCTACAGCACAATGTGCAGGACCATGACCTCTTGAATGTCAAAGATATACCAGGGTGAAGATGCCACAACATCTCTGGGCCTGCCTCAGTCTTGACTATGCTTAAAGTAAAAAAAAAAATAATTCCTAGGTTTACATGGAATTTTTTGTATTTCAGTTTGTCTTTTTTGTCTTGTCCTGTCACTGGCTGCCACTGGGAAGAATCTGCTTCAATCTTTGTTTCCCACCCCATCAGATATTTAAAGTTAAGTATGCATACACATATACATAGAGGTGAAATTCCCTAGGCCTGCCTTCTTCCAGGCTGAATAGTCCCAACTCTCTCAACCCTTTCTTATCTCAAAGATAATCCAGTCCTTTCAGCACCTTTGTGGCCTTTTGCTGGACTCATTCCATTGTGTCCATGTCTTGTCTCCTACTGAAGATCCCAACACCAGGCCCAGCTCTTCATTTGTGCCTCACCAATGCTAACAGAGGGAAAGAATGACCTGCTTTGACCTGTTGATGCCTCTGCCTTGTGCAGTCCAGGAGGCTCCAGGACATTACCTGTCCTACAGGTTCCCCCTGTCCTTTTCTGTAAAGCTGCTTTACAGATATTATGGCTCAGCATGCACTAGTGCTTGGGGTTGTTCACCAGGGGCAGGACTTGACATCTTCCTTAATTGAACTGCATAAGGTTCCTGTCAGCCCATTTCTCCAGCTTGTCCAAGGCCCCCTGGATGGCACACCTACCTTTTGGTGTACCAGTCACTCCTCTCACTTTTGTATCTTCTGCAAATGTGCTGAAGATACATCCTGCCCCATCATCCAGGTCATTAATGAAGATTCTGAACAGTACTCACCCTAGTACCAATCATCACAAGGGACCAGCTGGTCCACTGATCACAGCCCTCTAGGTCCAGCCATTTGGCCAATTTTCAGCCCACCACATGCTCATAAATTCTGTTCTCAGCATACTTGAAAATCCTGCGAAGTATCTCACAGTGGCTCAAGGTTTCTCCTCATATCTAATGGTATCTAAAATCTAAAAGAGGTTTGTTCTATGTCAGAGATTATACAAGGTCATGCAGTAAATTCTTGGAAGAGCTATGGAATAAAACCAGATTTCCTATATTTTAGCTGTTCAAAACTTCCTGTCTCTGCTGCCTTTACTGACTAGATTTAGAATATAGACCTGTATTTGCACAGAGACTTTCCTTTGTCACAGTCTCTTTTTCCCAACTGTACTTTAAATACATCTATAAATTTTTAATAATACTTTATATTTTTCCATCATGGGTAACTGAAAAGGACAGAAAACATAATGCGTGAGAACATCCTGCCTTTGGACAGCTGCATCATCACAAGTGTACTTTCATCCAAAACACCATTCTAATGGAAATAAACAGACATGTGGAAATTCTGCTTGTCTGCTGCAGACCATTCTTATGCTTTTCTTAAAAGCCTGGCCTGAAGAAGAATTGTCTGAAACAGATTGAGCAATGTCTTGCTAAGAAATGGTTGGGGAAAGTGTGTGGGGAAGAAAGCAGAAATGGATACAGCTCCATGGGTAGCACAACTACAGCTACACATGTTCCTGCTCGATAAAGATGTGAGAGTTGGTTGCATTTCCAAGCTTCTGAATATATGTATAGTGGAATAATCAAAATGTACTCTGAATTCAGGGCTGGTCATTTGTATTTTAGATTGCCTTCAAAGTGGTGAAGCCTTTCTTCTTCAAAACTTAAGTGATACTCATTGCCTGTAATGCTAACTTTTCATTCCAGTGTGGCTTCCAATCATGTGACACGTTTTGACTTAGGAAATTCTATCAAAATCCTGGGAGTCAGGATTCTCTTAATAAGATTCAGTAAGTTCAATTTAAAAATAGATACTGTTTAATTTTTTTCTGCTTGGGACTCAATTCCAGTGTCTCAGAAGACTGAAGGAATTTTTCTTTTTACGGTCAGGACTTTAAGTGGGAGGAGGAAACTGAAAAAATCACATTAATTTTAATATATATATGTGTGTGTATAAATGTGTGTGTACGTATACACCATTTACATTCAAGAAGAACGTATTTAGCCTCACTCCCCCTTTCACGCCTAAGAAAAGGAGCCCCTGCTTTGTGCAGGTCAGAGCCACGGCAGTAGCCCCATCCATGATGGTGCACATTAGGACATCCTGTTCATCCAGTGGACTGGCCATGCCACTGGTGGATGTGATGGGAGCCATAAAAAAGTGTTTTGAAACAACACTGCCGTGAATGATTTTCTTAAGAGGTCGGTTGAGCACTGCCATCACATATTAGTCGAAGCATTTTACTTTTACAGGTCATACTAACATTTTCAGGTGATGAGTGTGAGTTGAATGCCTCTGTTGTGACTGATGTCCTCTGTACCAGAATTGTCACAGACAATAGTTAGAGGAGGCACAGCAAAGAACCTGTGTTTTCCACATCTGAGTTAAAGGAGCTTTCAGTTAAAACACTTTTTAACCAGTGAGTGCCTGCCTACACAGTTCCTAGCAAGTGATTCTTGGAAACGGCAAGCTTTAGAGAAAATAAATGAGAACTACAGTGTTATTTTTTCAGTCTGCAATTATCTGAAGTTGTTGTCAATAGAAATAGTTGCATACATTTGTCTTCATTAATCATTTCAAGGTGTTGCTTTTTGATGCAGCCAGCCCTAGCAGTTTACAGGCACTTTAATTTTCCAATTATTGTACCTGTGGCTCAGAACAGATACTGATTAGTTTCACATTTTGGTCTGTGGGCAGCTTAATGTTCTTGTCACCTTACATTGAGTTTTAAATGTGCAGAGTGTAAGAGAATGTCAGATATGCTCCCAAGTCTTCGGGTCAAGCTTAGCAAGTTATGATATTTCCAAGTACTGTACAGATGGGTTTCTGAAAGATGGATGAGAGAACAAGATAATGGGTTTAGGATCCTATCACAAAAGTAATGATTCTTCGTGTAAAGTACATGTAAGTGATTTTGTGTTGTTTTCTTTTTCACACAAACTTTCAGCTGGAGATGAAGGTGATGCTGCTGGCTGCTATAACAGTGGTAGAAAGGGAAGTTACGATCGCAGCAAGGCAACAGCAGTGCTTTTCAATATTTTCACACAATTACAAGACCTTTTCAAACTGTAGTTGTGAAACCAAAGGAGAAAATAAATTTTGAAAAGTCCTAAACACAAAAATTAACTTTATAACAAATAGAAGTGTTGACTGTCTCCTCTATATCAATTGTGTACCAGCTATGACTCATCCATGCATGCTTTTTACTTTCCAAAAACTGACATGGAAGAAATCCCCTCCAAAACACAAAACCACGCTGAACATCTGCTGTCTAGGTATTCATTAGTTCTGTCTGCTCTGCTTTTGGCTAATTGCCGGGGAGTGAAGTTGGATCGTTTATGGGGACTTAACCTGGTGGCAGTTATAGTGGTAAAGATCGTATAACATTTGATAAAACCTAGGCAATGTCAAAACATGTAGCCTCCCAAACATAAAGTTTATTTACTGGTTTCCCATGCACTTTGTTTGCTACAATACTGCCTGCACAACTGATAACAGAAAATGTATTTAATAACTACTCAGTGCTAATATGCTGTAGTATGCATGACTGACTAATTTAATTTATCTCTGATTAAGCCTATTATGTTTGAGATCACTTTACAGAAGAGACTTTTTTTGCCAGCTGTAAGCTTATTTGAATTGTAATATAAGTTAATAATGTGTGAAATAACTACTGGTGCCTGCTTCTAAATGTTAATTTTACCAAATCACTTCCTGAGTTAGTGCGTACACAGCTCATCCATTGCAGTGTCGTTAGTGGCGTGTTTGGATGTAAGATTGGACAGGTAAAAAGGCAGGTGCATGGCAAGGAGATCAATGGCTGTTGCCTCTGCTGAGAAAAAGCAAAATAAATAAAATCATAGCCCAGCCAGGGATGGCACACCATCCATATAACAACAGAGTCAGTTGAGAAGGAATCCTCAGGATGTTTTGCATCTTGAAGTGTTTATTTCCTACCAGGTGCAAAGAGGAATAGGGGCTCCTCAGGAAAACAGAGAGAGGAACACATTAAACAAAAACTTGTGCAAAAGGCAGTCACTAGTATATTTAAATAGGAAAGTAGCCATTTGGGTGGAATTCTAAATTTTTCTCAGACTGAGGGTAGAGCTGGAAAAGAATTGGGGAAAAAAACCAAACAAAACCAAAACAAACCCCAAGCAATTAAAACCTGGGAAATATAAGGGGGGAAAAAGGTTCTGCCAAGCTTTTTTCTCTAGGGACAAGGTGGACTGTTTCTTGTTTCCCCTCCACTCTTTTCTGTCGTCTAATTTTTAGAGTAGGCAGACCCCTAATGGAGAGAGATGCAAAGCTTTTTCTGTGCTCAAGCTGTATCTCAGAGCTGTTGATCCCTGGCAGATGAAACTTTGCAGTGTCTGTGCTTTAGCCACTTGTTTCTCTGAGGGGCTGCAAAATGCTCTCAGTTGCTGATTTGGAAAAAACTCTGTGTTCATCAGTTGTTGCTTTCATGAAGAAACCCATAACTATATATACTCTTGCTTTAATATATGTTTATTTTGAATCTGCTTAGAAAATTCAGGTGGAGAGAATGAAGTCTTCTACCTTGCTTAGAGAAACAAGTGTGATGGCCTGGGGTTTAGTCTATGAGATTATTTACAAGCAGTTGCCTAAATTATGTGTACTTTGCATTTAAATATATGCAACTTCAACTGGAATAAAAGGAGTCAAATCTTTTCTCTGTCAGATTAGTGTATCTCTTCATAATAGAAAATATATAGGATACTGTACTTACTGCATCAGACTGAACTGCCAAAACAATGTCACTTAACTAGCGTGGAAAGAAAAGTATGCTGCACATAATTTCTTTTCATGTCATTCTGTTCCACCCTCCAAACATTTCTGGCATGTGATAGCATGTGGGATGTCAAGCATCGTTGTTCACATTTTGTCATGCTATCTCATATAGATCAGTTATCAGCAAGTCAAGCTGCACAGCAGCTCTGATTTCAAGGTCTCTTTTCACAGCATGTCAAATCCTAGCTGGCAGGACAGGACTTTGGTGGGTCCCCTGCAATGGTGGGGATGCAGGAACACATGCAGCTAGAATGTTTGATGGCTGTACTGTGCAGAGTAAATTTCTGGTGTGATATAATCGCAAAAAGAATGGTATTTCTATAAAAATATCTGCTATGGTGGTTTCAGGGTAGGAGATGGCATTGCCAAGGCTCTTCCTCTTGTTTGCTCAGAGCAGTCGATCAGTGAGTGTTGGAGGGACAGACATGTCTGTGTTAGCATCAGACAGAGTTGGGACTGATACTGTTAGAGACTGCTGGCAAGGTGAAATGTTTGTGTAGAATCACGTGGAGGGTATGTGGTACCCTGGCTTCCCATGCTTTGTATAATCTTCTAGGTGTAATCCAGGGCTGAATGTGTTACACAGAGATCTGAAAGTGTGGTGCTGTATGTAATTTGGAGCTAGTTCTGCGTGCTAGCACAGACTTTAAAAGTGCCAGTTGCACTCTTGCTGGTCCTAATTGTCAGGCCTGGAGACAAGGGGTTACTGGGGAGGATTTTCAGCTTTGAGAGTTGCATCTTCACTGTCCTGATAGCACTCAGGCGTGCCCCAGGTGGGAAGGCTTCTTCTATATCCTCTACTTTCTGCCTGGGCAGCTATGAGGTAGAGAAATTATTTTGTTTACTCACTTTTCTTTTATAAGGAGCAGGATTCTTTAAAAAATTATAAATGAACACCTTTTTCCTTTATTTTTTTTTTTAATTTCTTGCTAAGACCAGCAGACTGAGCTTCTTCATCTGACAGAGAGGATCACAGTAATTGAATTTGTAGATCAGTCAATGCTGAAAAACTTTTTCTAAAAATTATACATACTTAGGGAGAGGAAAGTAGAATTTGATTTTCTTCATATTCCCTATCTGTAAGAGAGAAGTTCTGAAGAATAATTAAAGAAAGAAGGTAAAATATTTGGTTGTAAATAATCTGTATTTTTAGTGACTTTCACAGTCATGAGGCAGTCTCTTAGATGCTTTGAATGTATTAATTGTAAATGTATTGCATTATTATCTGCAAGTGTCTGTGATGTACATGGTTAATCACCTCCTGTTCAAACACTCCTCATGCAAGGCTTTTGGAATTCTCCGTGGCCCAGTTCAACACAGAAGCCATCAGTGGATCAGGAATTGTAGTTCTTTACAGAGGGCCAAGTGAAGACTAGGAATGCCTTCTCTCCATCCTCTTTCATCTTGCTTTTCCCCACAGTGCCTGAATTGAGATTGATCATTTAGCAGGAAAAAAAAAGACACTATGAGCAGCGAAGCGTAACTCAATACAATACTGAAAGCTGCTTAGCTGTCGTATCAGACTCAACTTACTCTTAAGCAAAGATTAGCCAGGATAACTTCTGTACAAGCCTGTAAATCTGCTTAGTGATCTGTGACTCTTATGGGCAAATAATGCTTCCTAAACAAAGCCTTTGGACGTGGTGAGAGTCCCCTTTTTGAATGACTGATAAATAGAAGCCAAATTATTTCTTCTGGGAAAGAAAATACTGTTCAAGGTACTACAACGTAGGAAGCCAAAAGTGAATTCATACCTTAGCTAATTGTGTTATGGTCTATCTTAACCTACATATATGTTGCAAAAGCTTATTTTAACTGTGACACCCCATAAATATTTGTTCTTAGAAAGTTTCTTTTCTTGCAACAATGATTGTCTCACCTTTTATTAAAAAAAATCACCGAAGAAATACGACATTATAGACCTCCAAAAGGTTTTGAAGTTTTTGAAACCTCAAAACTTTTTGAAATTTTACCATTTCTGTTCACCTTCATTGCACTGATATTTCTTTAGCTCCTTAGATGAATACAAACTATGTACAAAAAACATATAAAAGCAATCCACAAGGAAACATCAGTGTCATTTTCTGCACCTACACTTAAAGGCTCTGGAGTTCATGAAGACTTAACATTGAATAAAGAGCATGTTTTTTGCCATGTGTTTTTAAATTTTACTTCTTGATCTGAAAAAAAAAAATAAAAAGGCAACCCAAATATGTATAAAGGATCCAGAAATGTTTTAAAAAAATAAAAACATAGTGTTTTATAAGATACCCTAATCCATAAAATGAGCCTTTTCTTTTTGCTATGTCATTATTTGGCGTAGCTTCTTTACTGTTTTTGTCTACTTAAGTCTAAATGAAAATCCTGAAGCCCTGTAAAGTTGGGGGGACATACAAGGCAACTGGTAAGGATTAATACTATGTGGGTTTTAATTTTTTTTTTTTTTAATTTTGATTATTTTCCAAATTGGTCCAAGTTCCAGGATGCTTTTTGCTTCAACCAAGTCCATTAGGGGTTTTTTTGTGGTCTTGTTCAGGAAACGTCTGTCATCAGTGAAGCCTGTGATTAACAATAGCTTCATGGCATGAAATCTGATAGCAAGCACTCTGGGGTTTTTGTTTGGGATTGATAAAGGGCTTATATGTCTGTTTGGACCTTGGTCATCCTATTTGCCTTTTATAAAACTGACATAGTTTTAGCATTCTTCCACTGCTCTGGAATTTCTCTGTTTGTCTAAGATTAATTAAAAATCAATGCTGGTGGTTCAAAACCACCTAATTTAGCTTTTTATATGAAAGTGCTGATACAGCTGCTGTTTAATATGCTTCCAAGCTACTTTACAAGCAAAGAAAGTATTTATCATAGCTGAATGTGAATTGAAACATCAAAGTAGCTCAGTAAACTGCACCTATGGATCATGGCAGGGGCGGGTCAAGGACAGTGATGGAGGGATTGCAGGCATCTCCTGAGAATGTCACAGACTTTCCTTCTTTGTGGAGTCATTTCAGGTTCACTTACCGAATGATGACACAATGAAGAAACGCTCAATCTAAGAAAGCACCATAGAAGACAATAAAAAAGGAACCACTGATCATCAAAACACTTGAAAATCCAAATGAACCAGTATGAAACTAGAATAAAGAAGTGCATTTGGCAGAGAGGCACACTTAGGGTGGAAGAGTGAACTTCATAGAAGCTTTTTCTTACCAACAAAAGCAGAAGCAATCTATTTATTGAGCGTGTTCAACTTTCCTGCATCTTTATTGGCGTTACTATGATTTCTGTCCAGAAAAGCACCAATGTCATTGCTGAGATTCATCTTTTGCTTGTCATACTTAGAAAATTGATGATGTCCTTTAGTCTACATAACATCGATTCTTTTTTCTTCTTTCATTTTTTTTCTTAATCATCTAATGTATATTAATTGCAATCCATTTCCCTATGTTCCCTGGTGTGGATTGTTTTTTATATCTATTTTTACTTCACTAGATCAGTATGATGCTTCAGGCAGGTATTCATTCTTTTTCTTTGTTAATGGCTTTTTTTAGTGTCTGATAAAATGTTCTTAAACAGGTCCCAGCTTTCATCTTTTTCCCACATAAACTGTTTCTCCCAGCTGAATTTGCTCATAATTGTTCTCAGGATTGCAAAATGAATCCTTTTAGCACATCAGGTATATTTGTTTTCATGTTATCCTGTTTGTGATTAAGAAACATAATGAGCAAAAGGTGACATTCATAAAGAAGCAACTGCTAATTCATAGTTCTGTGGTAAATTTTATGTTATCATTCAAGATTAGGTATAATATAAAATTCCCACAAGCTAAATGCAGTTCTTACTGAGTTCAGAAAACATCCTTATGTAGAATTTTTAAAATCTTTTTATTTATTTCAAGGCAGCACAAAGCCTCCAGCATGTGCTACTAAGTCCTCTGTGGTAATTCAGATTTGTCTCCTACACAATATAAACAGATGCTTGAGGAATCCCTCATCAGCATTTTCCTCAGCGTATTTGTGGTCTGGAACAGGTATCACCCTGCTTTTCTTGCACAGCCTTACTTTCAAAAGCATTCCAGCCTCTGAATGCCTCCCTCCACCACACCAGGATGGGCTGTGGGAAGATTCAGTTGTTTCTGTCCAGTGAACACTTCTCCATCCTACGGCCACAGCTGCAGCCTGTCTTTATTGCTCAGCCAGCCCAGGGAAACCAAAGATTTCACTGGGTTGTGGTCAGTGCGAAAGACCACTTAATTCAAGAGATTTTGTATTTTTTGTAGAACCATGGAATCTTCTGAGTTGGGAGGGACCGCCAAGGATCATGGAGTCCAACTCCTAGCCCTGTGCAGCATACCCCAAGAGTCACACCCTGTGCCTGAGAGCACTGTCCAAATGCTCCTTGAGCTCTGCCAGGCTGGTGTGTGACCACTTCTCTGGGGAGCTGTTCCAGTGCCCAGCCACCCTCTGGGTGAAGAACCTTTTCCTGAAATCTAACCCAAACCTCCCCTGACACAGCTTCAGGCCATTCCCTGGGGTCCTGTCACTGGTCACCACAGAGCAGAGATCAGTGCCTGCCCCTCCTCTCCCCTCGTGAGGAAGTTGAAGACCACAATGAGGGCTCCCCACAGTCTCCTCCAGGCTGAACAATTCAGACTTAAAAGAAGTGCCAGTCATACAGGAAATATCAGGCTGATAAAGCTCTGGCCTTTATCAAGGTGGCAGTGCTGGGTTAGTGTTTAATGGTGGAAGTCAATGATCTTGAAGGTGTTTTCCAACCCAAATGATTCTATGATTCTATTTAAAAAGAGTAGAGCACCTTTCAAGAAATTATGGGTATATGGGATAATATGGGAAATATGGCTTATCTCTGTGTCAGATAAGAAATATGGCTTATCCCTGTGTCAGGGCTGCTTCTAAGGGCCAGGGAAGCTGTGAGGGTGGCAGTGCAGGAGCAGGAGCAGTGGCCTTGCTGGCCAGGGCTAGGACCAGGAGGACACAAGGCCAGACACAGCACAGCTATAACACAAGTGTAGGCAGGGAGAGAGGAATAGGGCTGAGCACAAGCAGCTGCTGAGCTGTGGGGGAAGAGGGTCCCAGCAGGGCAGCTCACAGCTCCACCCCACACTGTAGCTGATCTACACCACGTTCAGCTGGCATTGATCAAGCAGGACTAAAGTGGCTGCTGATCATTCCCAAAGGGTTTTTGCTTCTCATTACACCAGTGAAATAAGCAATGCTTCAGGTTACACAGGTGGTGCTTCCTGATATTAGACATGGCATCAACATTCTCTGCCTATGGTGAGTTTAAAAAGACTATAATCTGAATTTAGCATGCTTTTCACTTGACTTTCATGCCAGACCTAAATACAAATTGTACAAGAATGTCTTTAAATGTTATTTCTGAAGTGGTAAAAGACCCTCAGTACAGCCATTCGGTAGAGAAAAGTACACCTCAAAGTAGAGAAAGCTATTAGGTATGTTATTGTTTTAAATTTTAATCTGTCCTGATATTCCTGAAATGCTCTGTCTGTAATGTCTTTTGTATTAATCATCATAAATATTTTATCCTTTCTGGGGAGGCTATGCTGACGTAATGTCTAAGAGAGCGAGGCAACTTATCTCAGCTACTTTATCATACTTGCTAGACTTAAAATGAATATCAAGAAGTTCCAACAAAGATGTTGTGCAGATAATGAAGGCAAAAAAATGGATAAAGATACAAAATGGTAGCCACATGTAGCTGTTTTCTTACTTGCTGTTCTCAAATTCGCAGAAACCAGAGGTCCTTTGTAGTGCAGCTGTACATCTTCAGTAGGTGCAGCACTCCCTGTTACAAAAGTAGTGGACTTAGGGGATGAGGAAAGTCCCCAAAAGGTGTGAGAAAGGTTTCAAAAGCAAATGCTTGTTGACTTCTTGTATTATTTTCTTTTCTATGCTGCTCTCTAAAGAATGGTCAACCTTGACAGGACTAGGTCAGTAGCTTCATGCCTGTGCTTGGTCTCTGGAAAAAAATCCAGGGACATGATGCTACAGAAGATGAAGTGGTGGCCTGAGTGATGTGAACATCTCCTGTCTCACAGCTCATCTGGTGGTGGGCAGGTATGAGCTTGAGTGTATAGTTTATTCCTGTTTTCCACATGCAAACAAGTGGAATTTCAGGCTTTACCTTGGGTTTTGTCACCATGTTCACTTTACAATGAGGAGAACTATCTTGGATAAAACTGTGCTATGACTTTCAGTGGTTGGTGTCTTGTAGGGTAATGCACAGCATTTGTCTATTACCCTCCAAAATACCTGGATCAAACTTTCTTGCTATGGAACAGATCTGTGTTGAAAGCTTGACAAAGATTTTGGTATAGCCTTCCATATTGACATTTAAGGCGCTTGCACTCATCACCCTTCTGTAAAAGTACTGAGCGCTTTCCATATTGAGCATTCTGGAATATGTGCCCAGGCTGTTTCAGAATCAGATGGACTGGTACTGGCATGCATACCTAAATAATTAATGGCTGTTTATCCAGGTACAACAATGCTTTCTGGTTTGTTTTTTTTTTTTTTTTTTTTAATTGCAGCCTATGAAGAGTGTTACTTGGCTTACTTCTTGGCCAAGAGTAAAGTGGGATCAGAACAAGACAGCGAGAGAAATGCATATTTTAGAACATTAAATAGATTTTAAAAAAATATATGCTCTTCCTTTTAAAAGCCACTCCTGTCCCCAAATTGTGGGCATATTTGCTTTTCATTATTAGCAGTCATTTGAAGGAGAAAATGAGAAAGGAAGCATTTGGGGAGCGGCTGCCAAACGTACAGCAGAGCCCTAGGTTAGGAGGATGTGGATTTAATGCATGGTGCTGGTTATGAGAGCATTTTGTACATCTGGTTTGGTTCGTGGACTGGATCCATTTGTGAGGGGAGTCTTGGCTATTATTGTTTGGTCCCTCTGTCTTATTTTAGCTTCACATTACTCAATGTCTGATTATGTTGGACAATACTCACTGTTTCTGCTGAGAACATTTTGGACAGCAGTGACAAAATGCCAAGGATTATGTCCATATCATTCTATCACGGCTTAGGAAACCTGTGAGAGTGAGCCAAGGCAGGCACTGGATGCTTTGCAGAAGGAGGGGTGCCAGCCTAGGATAAATTAACTAAGTTTGTCTCCCATCTTTTCTCTCACCCTGACTGCCTGTATAACAAGAAGATGAATTGCGAGTCCTCAAACCCATTGAGTGATAGCCTCGAGTCTAAAAATTGTTAGAGGGAAAAGGAAACCTACTTTGATACAGTGGGGTGGGAATTTTGCAGATCCTGGGAATTCTGTCAGTGTATTAAGAGCTGAGATCATTACTGGGCGTGCTGTTCAGCAAAGTAGGATTTCTGTCCATATTTTCTTTTCAAGTTTATCCAGCCTGTTTTACAGCTGTGATAACTTGTGCCACAGCACAGTCCAAAGGTTGGCATGTCTATGTATATATATAGGCATAACATCAGTTATTCATGCTTGCTATCTGAAATTGTGAGTTGCTGCTTTGAGAAGAATGGATACCTGAATTTTGGGTTGTTATGTGAACCAAACAAAACCAGACAGAATATTTGGCACATAAGGAAGTAGTATATTTCATTTCATTGTAATGTTTTCAGTGGATCCAAAATTCACTAGCTATCCTAAATTCACAAATTGTCTTCAATGCTGCATATCATCTTTTTATCTTAGGTTTATCTGGAACAAGTATCTATGTCAACCAAACCAGAGATATCAGGAGTACTGATTATTTCACCCAGGTTAGTATTACCTTACAATAAAACCTGTTCTTTATGGATTCACTTACTTAGGGCAATACTGCTCACATATAGGAGGTGATACTAAAATCTCTAGGAATGTTTTTGTAAGTAACTGAAATTACTGTGACATTTACGGTATTCCGTTTTCTTAGATTAGGGAATGAAGCAGTTACTTAAATTACTTTCAAAGCAAAATTATGGAAATTTCAATTTAGGATTTACACTGAAAAAATGAAAGCATAAAGTGCCATTTTGGCTGGTACAACTATATTTTAGTATCCCCTATACCCAGTGGCATACTGGATGTGAGGGCACGTTGCCTTCTTCTGTCTCTTTGCCCAGCTGAAGAGGTGACGCATGTCACAAGAGGGACACTTGTCATTCACACATTCAGCTCTGTGAGGGACCAGTGCAAGGTTTTCTGCCTCTTTAGACAGAGCCTGAGGATTTGCAGTAGCAGGGTGAGCTTAGGATGCAGAGAATAAGGGAAAGGGGTTTGAGATAATAGCTGAGCTGCTAGAGATGTCCTAGACAGACAAGAGGTCAGCTGTGTGTGGAGAAAGTTACCTTGCCTCATCAATTCTCTAAGAGCAGCTGGGGAAAAGGAATGGGGAGCTCTGCAGACACAGTGGGGCTGGGGGCAGGTGCAGGAGGCTGTAACAGGCACTGTTACAGAGAAGCTGTGGGTGCCCCATCCCAGGAAGTGTTCAAAGCCAGGTTGGATGGGGCTCTGAGCAACCTGGGAAAGGTGACAACTTTCTAGGGAAAGGTGTTACTGCCTGTGGCAAGGTTGTAACTGGATGTTCTTTAAGGTACCTTCCAACCCAAGCCATTCTATGATTAGTGGATGCGCTTTTCCCCCTAGAAAATCCCTCTACATCCTCCTTTCTTTAGGATATGAGTCTCTGAGCTCACATTTCCTGGAGCTTGCAGAATTGTCGCTATCCAGCATCATATTACGACTCCAGCTTATAAAAGGCAGTCTGCCCTCCCCATTCATCTCTGATGATGCTTCATCACCTTCTTGGTGCTCTGAAGGAGGAAAAGGAAAAAAAGATTTAGAAAAAGAAAGTACAGAGGGTCCTCTCACAGGAGGCACTGCAGTTGTTGCCAGAATTAGGTGTGAAGTTGGCAGCTTCTGAAATGTAAGGAGTTTCCTCCCCTTCTCCACCAGATTTGCAGCACCAAGACGTAGGGTGAGACTGCTTATCTCATCCCTTCCTTTCCAAGCACTGACAGTGCTTATCAAGAACTAATAAAGTATGCAGGGCCCATCTCTGGGCAATGTCTATCTGCCTGTGTTTGAAGTTTTACCTTGAAAACACTGCCTGGACCTTTCAATTTTTTTTTTTCTTTCTGCTAGCTTCATGAAGTTACTAGGAGTTTAAAAAAAATTTTAAAAAGAAAACTTTGGTACTTAACTCAGAAGTTGAACAAAAGTAGTGCAAAAATACTGCAATAGGTATTGAGTAAAAACGTCTGTTGTGGTAACTGTTCTGGGTATAGCTGCTCTTTCATGACAACTCCTTTGAATTATTTCCATGTGGAACAGAGCAGCTCGGACAGCAGCTCTTTTTTAGAGGGAGGCAATTTCCCTCATATATGACTTGTCAGCTGCTAACTGTGGGTGTGTAAATAAAGCTGAAATTTGGAAATAGTGCTGATCTGGCAGAGGTTTTGGGCAGTTATTTATGACTGAATGGATGAGATTTACCATGTTCAGATTGATGGTAAATGTTGCAGGGCAGGTACATCACCCAAGCTTGTGTTTGTGGGGAGCACCTTGACAGTTTTATATTGATTTCAATAATACAATTCTTCTTTAAACAGCTAAGTGGTGGATAAAGTATGTAATTTATATAATAACTGTAAGAATGTTCAGAAGCACCTCACTTTAATTTTACTTCAGTCTTATTGACCTTTTCTTCTCCCTTTGCTTTTGTACTTGTGTCCTCCTTCTCTCATCATTCTCACATCTCATTGGGAATTCTCTTCCTCTCGCTCCATCTTTCAGCCAAACTCCCACAAGACATGGGAACCTCCCTCCATACCTCCAGCATCAGTAACCTCATTTGTTTGTGAAGCATCTGCTTTATCCCTGCAGTTTTAACCCACAAATTTATTTCTTCTTGCTTAGTTTGTCTTGCATCATCCAGTGCCATGTTCCTGGTTTGTGTTCTGTCTCTGGTAAGCAATCTTTCTGAGTGTAATCACTTCCATGTCTTGCCTTGGTATGCTCTTGACATGTCAGCTTTTAATTTCTGTCTACACAAAGAACAGAGAGTCTGCTACAGGCAAGTTCTCAGGTCAGCTTTGCCATAAAGACACTTGTTTCAAAATAATTTCAAGCTCATGGGGCCTTAACTAAGAAAGGTCTTATGAACTTTTAGAGGGCTAAGAATATGTCTGTCATTTCAATCCAACTAAAGATGCCAGTACTATAATTACATCTCTCAGTCTTCTGCAAACTTCCTCTCTGACTGGGAGCTCTCCTCCTGAGAAATCAAATGAAGACTTTTCTATCTTACTTTCAAGCTATTATCTCCCTTTTGATCTGGCTATTTATGAGAGCTTCTCATCCACATAGTCCAGAGAGAGTACTATAGAGCACAAAGCACCTTTTCTGTCATCTCCATGTCTGAAGTGCCAGACCCTCTGTTCCCTCAAATTCAAATAAATCCATTTCTTATCACTCATTGTATCTAAATGTGGCAAAAGAATAGAAGAACCTCCTCCTTTTTTCAGGAGATTTTCAAATGCTATTACTAGTCAAAATTCCACTCCATCATAGTATTGCAGAAGGTGCAAAAAACTCAAGGAATAACTAGTAAAAGAAACAGAAATCAGCAGATGAGAACTTCCTCTTTCAAGAACAGCAGCTTGTTTTAGTTGTGTCTAATATGATCTCTAGGACAGAGGATTGCCTTTATTTGTGCTGAGTCTTTGCTGCATACAGCAGCAAGCTTATATTGAAACTTCAAGTTAGTAATTTAGCTTGAGTTGTCTGAAAGCTGGAATTTTGTATGGGTTCGCATTTCTTGCAGATGTCTGTCACATACAGCAAATGTTGCTGGCAGATTGCCCTCAAAAACGCAGGGGAAAAAGTAAGATCCTTGAAAAAGTGAAATACTAATGACTTACAGCCACTTCATATCTAATAGGTGGTGAATGTGCGTCTTGCTTGAGAGGAATGGGAACAAGGAAGCTTGGAATTGGCTTAGTGGTGAGAGGCTTTGTGTTGTTTTTGAAGGAACACTTGCAAATTCTCTATTTGGTAGCTGACTTTTTAAAATGCAGTCAAATCAGTATGTGATGATGACAGAAATAATCACATTATTCTAAGTTTGACTCAAAATATGTATTCAATTGGACAAAAAATAACAAATTATTCAGAAAATATACTCTAATATGCTTTGCTGGGTTTCAGTGTCTCCAGGGAACTTAATTTTATGACTTTTAGCTTGCCACAAAGCCCCAGAATATGTGATTCACAATCTCACCATCCTATTAGTTCATGTTTCTGTTTGGAAAGTGAATCAATTTCTGGATCTTATGTGTGTATAAACAGCTTCTTTTTCCTTATAGTCTCGAGGGAAATCATGAAATGTCAGAGAATAAAGGTACACAGAGATATAGATGAATTCCAGTGCTGAAAGCTGAAAGCTAAGATGTATCCAAACATTAGAACTTTAATAATAATTCAATGATCAGTGCTTTGCCAGCAATGTGACAATGTGCTCTCTCCCACTTACCAGCTATTTGTACGCACTGTACTTTGGTCACTGGGTGCAGTAACCAGGAAAGAACAAAATACTTGGCAAATTAAATCTAAAGATTTCCACTCCTGCTGCAGAACAGATAGATGTAATGTACCATTTCCTCTTAAACCAAATTATGTACCAGGACATTTAGATACTTATTTCTGAAGACATCAGTGTATAATGTCTGATATCATAAGGACTGAGATGCTTAAATTCCAATTATGAAAAAATCTTTAAACTGAAAGCAGAGATACCTGAACTAAACAGCTCTGTGATATACCTAATCTTTCCCCCCCTGCTGACTTTCTTACTGTTCATTTAAGTACACATGTAAAGCAAGGACTTGATCAAAAGCCCTTTGAAGTAGATGATAATCTGTCAGCTGGCTTGGCCACTGCTTGGACATCACCTGTATGTTTTGTCTTTGTAACAAATGCTTTAGAGATTTCTTGAGTGTTGGTAGAGTATGCGATTGGCATGATGGAGCTGAGACAGCTGAGTCTGTTTGGTGTTGTTTGTTATTTTCAGCTATTATCTTCTGCACATTAGTGGAGCTAATGCTCCACAGCATGCCTTTGCAATAGCTTTGCCACAAAAGATTTTTGAGGAAAATAATTTTGAGGAAAGACATAGATGTTATCTTCAGGATCTAAATGTTGTCTTCAGCTGTCTAATGGGGATATAAGGAAGCCCCCTACTAGGTATTCCTTGTAAGGGGAAAGTGACACGAGAGGGAATGGACATAAATTGCGATGTGGGAAATCCCACTTGATATTAGGGGGAAAGAAACCCAACCAAAACATCAAATCACAATAATGTAGTCAAGCATTAGAGCGGGTTGCACTTAGAGATATTCAAACCTGACAGTCATGAGCAATCAGATCTGATTTGGTCACACCTAGAGCAGAGGATTGCACCGAGTGACTGCCAAAGATGCCCCCCAGCCTATGTTGTTCTGTGCTTCTATGAATTCTCTTTTTTTATGTAGTTTGCTGTTTTCATCTAACTCTTAAATAAAGGAGAAATGTTCTGTCTGTTTTCAGAGCCTACTGGGTTTGCTCTCATTTACTTACACAGTTGAGAAATGGAAAGGTTGCTAGAGAAAGGATTCAGTGAACTGCAAAACCATATACTTCTCTCTGGAACCATGCATTTTATACATTTGGTTTATAATACCCAGTAGAAAACATGTGCTGAGAGTAATGATTTTATGAGCTGAGGTATTTGTATTCATGAATAAGATTTATTTGCAGTGTTTTCCTCTCTTTTTAATGAACAAAACAAATACAAGTATTCTGTGGTTGTTTGGAATAATAAAACATGCCTGCTTTCAAACTGAAAATAAGATCAAGTCTAATAAATGTAATTATTACCACTGATAGGTCTGGTTTTCCATAAAAATATAAGCATCTCTTCTTGCTGTTTCTAATAATCTGCATCTTAGTGGATGTATGTCTTTTGCACAGTGTACTTTTGCAACTCTTTTGCCCCAGAAGATTTTCCTTGTGAAGTTATTAAAGTTGAGACTTTTAAAAACTCTTGTCAGAAACTGAGAATTAAAACTGGTTCTGTTTGAAGTAAAATTGTTTTAAGCAAATTTTCAGTGAAATGACTTGTGTGCTTTTGCAAATTAAGAAGTCACGCATTTCTACTTGAAATATTTTTTTCCATGTTTAAGTAGAGAATTTATAAACTTTTTAAGAAGTTGTAACATGAAGTGTATTATGAGCTGAAATTCTGGTCAATAAGTTTGGCTTGATTTGGGGTGGTTAGATAGACTTTGTATGTCAGAATTTCTTGTAGCATGGAAGAATGATCTCTTATTTAACACACACTGTATTTTATAGTATATTACAACAAAGGATGGGATATTTTTATGGAATATGTACATCTAGAATATGAACGCTAGGTCTTACATGGATGCTGTGTTTTAATTCATCTGGCAGCTAAGCCACACACATCCCCTCACTCCCTCTCCCAGTGGCATGGGGGAGAGAGTAAGAAGGGTTAAAGTGAGAAAATCCCGGGCTGAGATAATGACAGTTTAATAGGTAAAGCAAAAGCTGAGCCCACAAGCAGAGGAAAACAGGGAATCCATTCATCACTTCCCGTGGGCAGGCAGGTGTTCAGCCATCCCCAAGCAGGGCCCCATCGCATGTAATGGTGACTTGGGAAGACAAATGCCATCACTCTGAACATTCCCCACTTCCTTCTCCTTCCCCCAGCTTTATATGCTGAGCATGACACCGTATGTTATGGGATATCCCTATGGTCAGTTGGGGTCAGCAGTCCTGGCTGTGTCCTCTCCCAGCTCCTTGCACACTCCCAGCCATTCTCTGTTGGGGTGAGAGGCAGAAAGGGCCCTGACTCAGCGTCAGCCCTGCTCAGCTGTGACAAACACATCCCTGTGTTATCAACACTGTTCTCAGCACAAATTCATAGCACAGCCCCCTACCAGCTACAGTGAAGAAAGTTAACCCTCTTCCAGGTAAAACCAGCTCAAAGGACTTCAATATATCTGTTCTGTAATAAAAGTCTGGAAATAGGATGAACCTGTCTCATGAAGGAAAATAAGAAAAAGATTTAACTTCCTTGATTTGGTAGATACAACTGGGTTGCAATCATAACAGACACTCCAGTAGCACTGCTTCTAGATATGAAACAACCTGGGAAGTGAATGACAGTGCAAAACTTTAAACTGCAGAGGAAGTTTACATTTTTTTTCTAAAGCTATTTATATCTCAATAAATGTTTCTATTCTCTGAAAAACAGAGTAGAAACTAGAACAGAATCAAGATGGTTTAACATAAATACCGTATATGAGGTTTTTCTTCCTACCACATCATATGGCTATTGTTGAAACATCTGGCTTTATAACTAGTGTTTTTTTCCTTTTCATTTGGGATAGATCTTGCACAGTTCTGCCTTCTTGGGGAAAAAGGAAAGATATCCTGTGAAAACTGATGTTTCTTGCAAGAAACATGTACAGTAAAGACCAGATGGATTTCATCAGTATTATTTACTTAGCCAGCAAGGGCTGTTTATCAGCACAATATACAGATCATTGTAAGCTTATAAAAGTGAAATGAAAAATGAAATAGTTGTGACCAAATCAGTTAAGTTTCACTCTTACTTTCTGAACATTGGCTTTCTTGGCTGCTAAATAAAGCTTTTGAGGAATAAAACTTTGACTTCACAAACCAAAATGTATTGTATAGTTTAATGGTAAGCAGCCAAGAGTGTAATTTTTGAGAGACTAAAACAATTTGTCTTTTTTCATGAAAGTTTCCTGAAGCATTTTCATGACCAAAACAATGATGTTTTACACACAGGTTACTCTCGGGCAAGGACTGCTTTAAGTGGTATTTAATTTTCAATAGTTTTTCCACTACATACTTGTTGAGCAAAAAATAAGCACAATTAATTATTTTGCTTAGAAATATCTAATACTCCAGGTGTCTTTGCTTTATGCTTTATATGCTTTAATCTCCAAGAAACCACTGCAGAGAATTACAATATTCTCAAGATATTGCCATTAGGATAGATGATGATTGACACTTATTCATTAAGACATAATTGATTTCCAAAAGCAGTGGATTTAGCTTCCCTTTGAAAGGCTTTTTTTGCCCCATATTAATGAACAGCAAACTTCAGAAGAGATGCACTCATGCAAGCTTTTGGTTACACACAGGCATATATTCTGTGTGAGTAATGCTTCTTTAGATGTATATGCCTCCCGAAGAGGAAAGCGTTGTACAAAAATCAGCAGAGAGAATCTTTACACATGAAGTGCAGACATAAAACAATACCTAGGAAAACACCATCTAATTTAATGCACAGTGTGGCTGGGAAATTACTGTCGAGTAAGCTTGCAATGCAGAGCCAAACCTTGCAGAAATATGTGAAGAGCACTCAGATACAAAATCAAGATAAATATCTTACTTCTATCCCTGGTTTTCGTGTCAAGCTGTCCTCCTTTCCCTTTTCTTTCTGCTATTTTACAAGAAGCATCTGCTTTCTGGAGGATGGGGGAATTTCAGCTGTAGTGAATGTGAGGTTTTATCTGCTTTTTTTTCCTATTTGCTAATTCTGTGGATTTGATAACCATCTCTCTATTATCTAGTCATTGCTTTTCTATAGAGTTTCTGCTTGTTCTTCAGCTGCAGTGCAGGATGGCAGTGTGTCCTCAGCACACACCTCCTATGGTTCAGGAGTACCCTTCCAAACTATATGCATATAGTGTATTTATGTGTCTTCTGTCACATGCCATGGGATTCCCTCTGGGGTCCAACACTGTGGCTTTCAGGAGGAAGACAGCTACTGATTCTTTATTCCAGGGCCGCAGTTTCACTGTGGTGAGTGGCTGCTGTGGTGTTAGGAGCACTCAGCACACCTTGACTTGTTAGAGATGAGTGCTTTGTGACAAGAAATTACACTGCCAGAGAGCAAATTAGTGATTGATGTAAAATGGGGACTTCTAGATTGTAATTGTGCTAGCAAGATATGAGGCAAAGCTTAAAGTACAATTTCAACAGTATTTAATTAAGTAGAACAGTAGATTAACTACCACAATCCTAACTAAACACATAGAGAAGAATTGCAAAATATAAATGCTCATTTTTGCTAAGTTGCCTCTGCCATCAGTGTCTGACTTGGCGATAGAGTGATTGACTTGAAGCTAATTTAAAATGGCTCAATTTACAAACTAAATTTGAAATCTTTTCCAATTGTTCTCCTTTAATGCAGGCAGACAAAGGTGACTCATCCTCATGCATGGTGCACTGGGTGGGGAGAAAATGACATATTTTATCTGGTCACTGACATCTTACTGTCATTTCCTTTTGTGTGTAGCAATTAAAGCAAAGTTAATCACTTACCTGACAAATTTAGTCTCTTGTTCTTTCAATGGAAGTTATTATTACCTCTAGTTTATATTTGTTTGAGTTGCCTGATGGCAGGTTCTCTCATCACCTCAGTTGCTGACAAACTGTAATTAGGTATCCTTGTGCACTGTGCTAGATGAAGAAGTTGCAGGGAACTGGTGCAGCTTCTTTACAGTTTGTTTAATTAACTTTGTATGCTGGGTCCAGAAGATTTGGGGAGCCTGGCCTCCCTTGCTTTGTCAAGCTGTGTAAATTGCGTATCAATTACACCTCCTATTCTGGAGACAAACACCGGAGCATACAAGCTTTGAATTTGCTTTGCATGACTCTTTGTAGGAAGCAAATATAAAAGGAGCTTGTGTTCAGCCACAATACATTCATTGCTAATTTGAAGTGAATATTTATAACTTTGTTTTTACTATTAGCCTGACACTATGAGCAATTACAGGAGTATTCAGCTAAATCTGCCCAGCCTAAATCTGTGCCTGGTCAGAATTTTCTTTCCCCATGTTTCTAATACATTTCCTACACACTATTTTGTCCTTAATGCCTTTATAGCTTGTTTATTGGAAACAGGTTTTTAATTATTTTTCAGCAGTACTGGAGACCTGATTTAATGAGCAATTGTTAGATATACTAGGGAGACTCATTCACCTGATTAATGTGATAGTTAACTGAGCAACAAAATTGCCTCATGAAGAAGCAGCTGTACACAGAGTTGAAGCAGTAAAAAAGTTTGAGGGAATGTGAAGAAAATACTTGAGAGATGCTTTAAAATAGGATACTGAGCAATTTGGAGGCTAAGTACAAATATACGATGTTGGATTGCTGGTTGGTTGGTCTGTTAGTACATGTATGTGTACACACAGACATGCCCATATTTGTTAGGAGACTGTTAATATAGGCTTGACTGAAAGATACTGCACTGGACTGCTGGGATGTTCAACAACTGTAGAAAAAATGAGGAAGATGGGTCCTTCAGGTGTGTGTTGGAGATTAAACTGTGCTGCAGCCAATGCTTTATGGCATGCAGTGTTGTTGTCCAGCTTCAGTGCTGATGTGTGCTTTTGGAAACAAGTCTGTCCTTTGAGAAATAGGTCTTTTCTCAGAGAGAGGAATGTAAGAGAGAAGAAGTTTTACATTCTTTAGTTGTCAGAGCTCACACTGGGGTATTTCTTGTGTCACTGACTTGCTTTTATCAGCTGCACTTACATTCTCAGTTTGGAAGCTTGTGGTCAGCCTTAAAGGATCAGACTGACATGGTCACCACAAAATTTTAGTACAAGATAGTTCCGCTCATGCATTTCAATGACATCTTCCCTCCTCTTTGGAAGCAGCATTTTCAAAGGAAGATGATGCAGTGGTAGCCCAGTAGAAACTCATGACTAGATAATCAGGTCTCATTCCTGCAGAGGACTGTGGCACCCATGGAGAGAAGGATCCACAAGGGTCCACAGGGTGGACACAAGGTGCACTGAGGCCAAAAAGTGGCGCAGTAGCAGACACAGGTAGAGGAGGAGAGTTAAGTATGAATGCTAGAGGAAACACAGCCCAGCTGATTTCTCCCAAGTAGTTCCCAGCTTGGCTTGTATGATGGATATTGCTTTACAAGCCTGAAAATACAGAATGTTTCAAAGTCATGGTGTATTACAAACCACCCCACTCACAGACATACTGGACCCCTTATGGTCTAACATAACCCTTCTGGTTTCAAGTTAGGGCTGGTGGCTTTGTGTTCCTGCTCACTCATATACTAGTGAGGGCAGGAACTATTTTTTCCAAAAGGAAAAGTGAGCTTTTTGTATTGGATGTTGTATTCTTGTTCACATGATTTAAACAGATGAGAGCTGTATAGATTATAAAGAACTCACTCTGGGAAAATGAACTGACTTTCCGTGCAATTACTCTGGGAGCACGGATTAGGGAGAAGATACTTTGCCAAGATCAAATCTAAGTGAAAGCAGGCTGGACACATTACTGGGATTATAAGAGATTTGAAGAAAAGAGAGGAAAATGAAAAGGCAATTATCATACACCTGTTTGGAAGAGGAAAATGCTCCTATGAGTGTCAAATTCCCTGCCCCACTTTTAACTGGTTTAGCTCATCTCCGTTGTGACAGATAACTTGGACAGTCCTTGGCAAAGCACTTTTACTTCTTTGCCTTGCTAACATGATGGAAATATAAATTGTTTTATTTAGGATTTGAATGCTTCTTTCAAAAGCAGGAGGGTTGCTGGTCTGATGGTTGGAGAATCAGAGTAGAATTCAGCGGATCTGGATTAATTTCAAATTTCTGTCATAGCTTTGCTTTAGGAAATTTTAACTTTTGGGGTTTTTGCCTGCACCTCATTTTATTCATGTTGTCTGCAAAAAGGAGAGAATGATCCTTATGTTCCATCCATGCTATCCTGCCTTACTAATTTAGCTGGTGGGATTTTGGCGCTCTGCATGTCTGTTCCTGGGTCAGCAGTGCTCCAGCCTTCCCAGACACACCAGCCCTCTGCTCAAGAAGTTTTTGTCTTTCCTGGCTTGAGAGGAAAGTTCCCAGTGATGCTTTGATTTGGGTTGTACTTGCCTTTTATAATTTTCACATGGTGTGGTCTTTAGAGCTCTTGTGTGGAGGACCCGTGGTGCTGGAGCCAGCAGGGTGGCTGTGCAGGGCAGCTCTGAGCATTGCAGAGCATCTTGTGGGGGCCTCAAACAGGTCACAGCCCAACAGACTGACTGGACACCTGCCTCATCTCTGCCTCTTCAGCAAATGCTTTAAACATAAACGTGTTCCAGAGTGCTTCGCTATTGATGGGTGATCTCCAAAATGTGCTGATGTGCTCTGCTAGATAAGGATGAGGATTTCTTTCTGGAAGAACTCATTACAGGACAAACCCATGAGCATTGCCTTCATTTTTAGGTAAGAGGCTTGATGCTTTGCCGTTTATATGGCAGCCAAAGTAGACAAAAGCAGAACATACTTTTTAAATTGTTTCCTGGCATTTAAATAGAGATTATTTAGTGTTATAATTTGCACATGTGTTATATTTTAATGCTATCAAACTAAACTATATGATGGCAACCACTCCTGCTAATCTTGCGTTCTTTATTCTTCATACCCAACAAAAGTCATCTGTTGAACTCAACACTGAGTTTGTTGAGTCCAATTTTTGGTTGTTTTATTGTGTTTTGTTTGGTTGATTGGTTTGGGTTTTGGGATCTTTTTTTTTTTGTTTGGCTTAATTTTCCTTATTTGGAAAGCAATCAGGGTAAGAGGTTTGAAGTGGTGTGATCATGTGTTCCAATGCAGAGTGTTCTATTTTTTACGAAGACCATCCTAAAAAACTGCTGATTATAAAAAAATAGCAAATAATATATTATACTGTCACCTTTGAAAAATTTGGGAGTTTAATTTAATTTAACCACTGGCCATTTATATGTCTTTGAAACTTGCTGTGAATCTAACACTGTGCAGCTAGAAAACAGCAACAGGAAAAATGGTCAATCCAAAGTGCATGCAGTCAGAGAATCCTGGCCTGTGTGTATCAACTTCCATATGGAAAACTATCAAGCCTGGACTTCCAAAATGCCTGAGATAGGGCAGCTTTTGAAGCAAAAGCAGCAGCCAAAGTCTGTAAAAGCAAATGTCTAATTCACGTGTGTTTATTCATACATGCATATATATATATTTACAAACGGTATGATGTGTAGTCACACCTGATAAAGAAGTATGAATGGCAAAAGTGGTGTACAATTCCCTTCTGAAAAACTGTCTGCCTTAACTGTTTACCCCTCTTCCCTCACCCTTGTCCTCAGAGTAACCAGGCACATTTGCAAAGCTCAACCATTCACTAGCTCACACTAAGAGGAAAACTTGGCATGATTTCCTTCTGTGTAACCAGGGCCCCTTCACTAATTTGCTTGACACAGATATGGTCCTGAGGAGTCCCTTAAAGGGATTTAGATCCCTCCCTACCATTGTCATCCCTTGTGTTTTGTCCAGGTGCACATTCTGCAACTGTCTCAACAAAGTGGGTTCCTTTGTTTTTGTTTTTTTTTGTTTTGTTTTTCTTCCCAGGACCCAAGTATTAACACTTCTGGTAGGGGGCATGTAACAGAAGTGTATCTGCCAAATGGTGCTGCCTCTTTCCTTAGATATGGGAAAGCATTTTGTGGAAATGGGAAAACCAAATGAATAGACCCTGCCAGTTCCACACGCCTCCTGTCTGCAAACATCCCCACCCTGGGTACGTGGGCTGTGTTACTGACTCAGGGGAATGGGTTTAGAGAAGCCCTTTGTTGAAATATTGGCAGCACATCACTGGACTTGCAGATGGAGCAACTTGCTGAACAGATGGATTCTCAGTTTTCTCAAAGAAAGGGAAGGTACTTAATGTACCACGGTGGGAAAGAAGGGAGGGTATTCCATGCAGATGGAAAGGTGGGAAAGAAGGCACGTTCTGTGCTTTTTTGGTGCACTTGGAGCCTAGAAATCTCTTTCTGGCAAACTTGGGAAAGCATAAGTAGAGCACTCTGTGAGAGGGCAAAGGGATTGTAACAGATGTGGAGGAAGTTATTTGCACAGAAGCAATGAAAATGAAGGCTGAGACTAGGAAAAGCCAGTGTGTATAACTGAGTATTATGTGTTAGGCATGGGAAAGAGCTCCTGCCCCGCACCATTGGAGGTGCACTCTATTAAGGCACAGGATTAGTGCCAGAAGAGCATAACTGGAAGAAAGGACTGATTAGTATTTCAAGGTCTATTGTGTTGTGGAAGAGGCTAGAGATAAATATCCTCTGCCACTGTGAAGCCAGGAATCCCCACGTTTCTGCAGAGTGTGCATTGGTTTTGTGGTGGCACAGTTTGTTCAGTGGCGCTGCTTGGATACCGTGTTGCCTCTTTTCTTCTGCTGTTCTTTCTCCCCTCCCCATCTTGCTCTTGCCTCACTTCCATCTTAATCGTTAGGGCAGGATCAGTCCTGTGCAGCACCCAAGAGTCTGTAAATCTGACTTGAAATCATGTTCCCTGATCCACTATTTACTGCTAAAATCTTCATGCAGTTGCCAAATGCAGCAGGCATGAACTGAAAGAAGTGATCATATTTTGGTGTTGTGTGTTAACTCCTTACAACTTTCCAGTCACTTCACACACGCGTGCACCAGACTTAGTAGAAATATACTTTATCATAGTACCATTTATGATTTAATAACAATGGACTTTTATCTTTATTTTTACCCCTTAGCTTAATTAGAAAATTTCAGCATCTTAGAATACAGATATTAAAGCTGTTTAGATATAGTAAGGATGCCAAAGGCCTTGGAAATCCAGATTTTCTGGGAAATGAATGTGATAAAGGGCAAAAATGTTATTTCCAAGTGTGATTCACTGCTGAAAGCAGCTATGCAAAATTATCACTTTCTTAAACAATGGATTTGGCTTTTGTTCATAGTCAGGGTTGTGTCTACAGCAAAAGGAGTGTTTAAAGTATTTTTTTGAAAAATAAAATGACCTGGATTACATACCCACTTTTGCATCAATTGTGCTCAGTTTTACAGGACTGAATTATCAGGGAGGCTCTGAGATAAAATGAACAAGGAATCCCATCACTGAATTTTAGTATGAACATTTTTCAGGTTGTTGTGTCTGAATCTCTGCCAAGTTTCAGCCCCATAATATATTAAGTCCAACCCACACAAAGTAAGGAAATAAAAAAGGAGGGGAAACAACCCAACTTCTACAAGGCAAAAACAGTAGGCATTTTTTGTGGGCAAACAAGTGGCCAAGAATAATTTATTGGAAAAATAATTATCTAAAGAGAGACTGGGCTCTTCTCTCTAATTGGAAATGATAACATTTTCCAGCCTTACTAAACACAGGAGAGGATCATCATTTTACTTCACCAACCTGGCTAAATTAAAGTTGAGAAGTTGCTTTCCTCAAGTTTTACTTCTTCTGACACCCAATACTGCAATTGAGCCCACTTCCCTTTCTCTATGGCAAAATCTAATCTGGCTGCCATAGGACCTGTGAAAATCGTGGAGGTGATGAGCCAGGATCTGCTTTCTGCATTGTATGTCTGGCTTATTTAATCTCTATTCACCCTCAGATAATAAATTTTTCATATGTTGGACAGGTGAAAGGTTTCATTCAGCTGCAGATCTGCTTCCACGGCAACTGGTTCTTCTCATTTGAACAGTTTAAATGTGTTGAAAACAGAACTTGTTTTCTGTTTTTCTCCACTGTGGTTTTATGTGTAATATATTATTTGTTTTCTCCCTCTTGTCCCTCCTACAAGCAGACACAGAAAAGCCGACAGCATTAACGAGTAATTCTAAACAATTTATAATCCAAACATATTCTCTCTTCTAGTCAAAATGGGATGAAAAATGCCATTTCGTTTGACAAGCATAGAGGAAATGTCTAGAGATATGAAATTGCCCTGGTTAGCATCTATAAATACTCTGTACACAAAAAATGAATGCAATCACAGTACTACTTTATGCTTTACAGTATGTTTCTCTATTGCTTCTGGGTGTTTCCTCAATACCATTGTCCACCAATTCAGTTAATAGGGTTGGGTTTGGTTTCGGGCCTTTTTTTGGGGGGAGGCAGTATCCCAGGTCTTTCTCTAAGAAAAGTTTCCTTCTCTAAGAAAAGCTGCTAGCTAAAAGCTGAAGTGAAAATGTCTGCAACCATATCTGATTTCTGCCAATGTTAGTGCTTGTGATGGATCTTCTGGAACATGTCTGCTGCGTCCTTTGCATCTTGCAGAAGAAGGAGATCTTTGGAAGCATACCTTAGCTCATTCTTCCTCTGCACATTTCCACACAAAGTGGGCAGCTGCTGTCTCTCTTCTCTCAAGTCATCCCCACATCTGGACTCTCTGACTCATGCTGTGCTCTGTGCCCAACTCCATGCCTCTGTCTGTATACATGGCTGGTGGCTTCACAAAGCACTTCCCTCGCCTGCCTGCTGAGTCAGTTGTGACTTGGTGCAGTGGTGAAATTTTGGTAGATGGGCTCCAAGGGATTTTCCCTTTACCGTCTCCTATCAGGCTCAGAGACATTTTCACTTGCATCTGACCATCTGTGTGGATGCTCCC
This sequence comes from Rhabdornis inornatus, assembly GCA_013397075.1. NCBI lineage: Eukaryota > Metazoa > Chordata > Aves > Passeriformes > Rhabdornithidae > Rhabdornis > Rhabdornis inornatus. Next base: position 1,816,673 of record VWZS01001515.1, on the reverse strand, counting down.
CTGATGCAGTTATGGCAGAATGGGGACGTTATTTCGTAAGGCACATGGCTATCTTAGGAAATAAGTTAGAGAACACATCACAGGATGTAATTTAGGAGTTGTAGATGTGATGGAGAACCATGCATAGGTGGCTTATTTGATCTCTCTGTCCTTTCCTTTTATTTACTGTATAGCTTTCTAGTGATGCTATGTTTGGAGATTAGGACATTCTAGATCAGTTTGAAGAAACTGATGTGATGTGATGCACAACTGCTGTTTTGGGTTTAGGGGGAGGTGGAAAATGGGTACAGCCTCTGATAGGTGTCTTTGTCTGTGCCTGGTAGCTCTGTGGCAGATTCCCCCTATTAGAAACAATTGAACTATGTCTGACCTTGCAGCCCCCTCCCTTCTGTTTCCAGGCATATAGATTTTAGCCAGCAGGTCTCTGGTTAACCCCTCCTCACTGTTGTTTATTTCCTGCCACTCTGCAGACACACCACTGAGCATTAAGTATGTGAACTCAAAGACGCTTCCTCTCTCCTGTACAGTCTTAATAGCAAACAGTCACGAGCTGGGCTTCTCCAGGCAGAATTTCTACCTAAGAAACATAGGTTTCAGGAGTATGCCCTTTCTCTCACCCTTTTCAGATTGCATTAAAAGCATCCACTTCAAGAAACTACAACTGTGTTTATTCAAGCTTTGAATTTGGAAGTCGTGCCGGGATCCCTGCCACGGCACGCTTGAACCGTGAAACCCAGGTCAGTTCCATTTTTTGGTTTTCATGTACTGGGACTGTGCTGCAGCTGTTTGAGCTACCAGGTCTCTGTGGAAGCAATACTTCTTTTAACATGCAGAAAACATCAGATTTGATTTTATAACCTTACCTTTTGTTTTAGGTTTTGGGTTTTTTTGTAGTACTAAACAAAATGTCAGGGTGGCATGTCAGTGAACATAATGCGTTCAAAAAGAAACATGCTGACAGGCTCGAAAATGAAATACTCTCTTTTAAACAGGCAGGAACAGCTCTGATTTTCCTTCCTGCCCACTGGGCTATACTTGGACTTGAGAGGACAGCTGTGCTTCATCTCCCTTTTTGCTCTGTCACTGTGACTGCTGACAGTTGCACTGTATAATGTGATCTTGGGCTGTGGGTATGACCAGTTTCAATCAATGTTCACTGAAGTTGACTTTGTGACTCAAAGGCTACTGCCTCAATAGCCCATTAGTTTTGTCAGTGAATCAACCCCTTCTCTCTCTTCAAGCCTTCTATGGTGTTGAGGAGTTTGTGGGTTTTTCATATTGCTACAGAGAAAGATGCTGGGTTATTGCACTGAATGCAACTGAAAGGGTGTTACTAGGTTTGCGTGAGGCACTTTCAGAAAAGGATCTTTTTGTTAATAGTTCTATATCTCAGACTCCAAATTCACACAGAGTTTGCATTTCTGAAATTTCATGTGAGTAGTCTTTTACTGCAAGGTAGATTTGCAGAGGGGATATCAAAGTTAACAAAATTTGGTACCTGCAATGTTTGTTTCCCCCAAATGTACATTGGAAAACTCTGTTTGAAGGCACAGTACTGTTTGTCTGCTTATTGGGAAAACATCTGGAGGCAACAGTGCTTTATGCAAGGAAATTTGTTGGTGTTTGACTTGTGTTTCTGCCTTCCCTTGAATTACTGTGCCCTGATCCCTGGTGATTGTATGCTTTGATGTTGCTAGATCGCTCTTGGAGTAAGTGCTCCTCTCAGTGAAAGTTACACTGCTGTAGTTTTTTAATGTTTCATGTAATGGGTGAAGAATAGTCTGGAATACACCCAAACATGGGCATTTTGTCACCATGAAGCCTGCAGTTAGAGCCATTGTCCCATTCAGTCACCAAATAAGAGTCTGGAGAGCAAATAACATGTCCAGCTCCACATCTTCTCTGGCTCTTCCGTGGTATGTTCAGTTCCTCTGCTTCTAAGCATGTTTCCCTTCTTTCCAACTTTTTTCCTTTGTGTATTTGTTCCTTGTCTAATTATTTTAGGTCAAGTCTGCAACAGCTGAACAGAATGCATTAAATTTAAAGGTCTGTGATTTTCCTGTGGCAGAAAATTTTGTATGGAAAGATAAATATCTTTTTGGACATTATATTTGTCTAAGACAATGGGAAGATAAGTTCTGAGTGGCTGGAAATGTTGTAACTGCACCATTAATGTTTAATTACTATTGGCAGCCAAGAAGTGCCTTTCTGGATTAACCAGACACTCAGCTTCTGAGATGTGCATAGGTGGCAGAAAGTGATAAAGCTCGTGAAACCGCACCTCTGGGAACATGTAATGGGATCTTTCCTGTGATATGCAAATTATGCTGCCAAGTTGCTGTATAAACAATTCATGGGAGATGTAGTGAGAGGTAGTTAAATAACTGGATCACATATCAAAGATAAAACCCGTCACTGGGAATGGAAAAATGTGCTAAAAGAGTGGTTTTGCTTTAAAAAATAAATAAATAATGAACCAAAAAAGATCTTTGCCCAAAGCATAGAGTAGCACTGAAGAGTAAATAGCAAATGATTTATCACAATTGTTGCAGTTCAGAGTAAACAAGCATTTAGGCAACTAGTGTGCACAGAGCTTGTGAAAACCAAGACTTTTCCTAGTACAAGTAAGCCAGTAATGCTGCTTTTTAATTCTTTTTTTTTTTTCCTTTTTCTGGTAACTGAGGAAAAAAAATTACTTCACAAATGTTAATTTGGTTACTTTTCAGGCAGATATGCACTGCTTACTTTTCAGTGATAAAACTGATCCTGTAGTTTCTATTCTAAGCATGAGCAAAGATCTCAGGCAGCCCAGCAAAACGTATTTCAGAGTCATATATAGCCATAGATCAATGAATGTGAGCAAACTGTATTGACACCAGCAGAAGCTGAGCTCATGCCTTCAGCCTGAGTTTCTAATTTTTGTATTTTACACTATCTGAGGAAAGGATTCCAGATAATAGCACTCCTCCAATAAATCAAGGATTACTCTTTCACAAATGGTACTGGAGCTTTCATTGATTCTCTGTCCAACTTCACTGTTCTTCCATAGAGGTCAATTCCTGTAGCACTTGTCTTACCTCAGCCATTTCCTGTATCTGCTGCTCATTTAGGATCTGATGTGGCTCAGTTGAAGCTCAGTGAGAAGCCTCTGTATCTCTCCTTAGTGGGAGCTGCATGTGCTAGAGTCCTAAGGAGCCAGCAGCAGAAAATTTAAGAAGACAGCAGGGAATATTAAAGCATCATGGGTCAAGGGAAATATTTTTGACCTGTGACTTAATTTTGTTCTGTTGTGTAGCAGGAATGACACTCTATATAGAATTGTACAGCCACAATAAACAGGTCCCACATTCAACAAATGTATTGAATTCCGTTCTTTATTTAATCATCAACAGAAACTATGTCAGATGATCTTCCACCAGGAACAATATCACCTAACTAACTTTAATTAAGGTATATTGTAACTACAGGATATGAAACTAGATGGATCTGTCTCTTGACATTTCATATTTGGATATTTTTTTTTCTGCTAAGTCTCTTAATATGCTTCAATTAATGATAACAGAGGCCAGGCCATTCTCAGTGATGGATCTGCATACGTGAATCTTAGTATCACTGAGATGAGATGAAGCATGAATCCTTCCATCATTAAACTCCCCTTAGAAACATAACTGAATTCCAATTAAACTGAATTTACTAGCACAAATGTTGATTATGAGGAACTTAAGGGTCAAAACTTGATTGTCTTAACCTGTAAAGTGCAAAAACCTGTGCCAGACACAACAGGAAAGCCGAGTGACTTGTCTGCAGAGTCTTCAGAAGTTCTGTAGTCATTCGTAGCAGGTATGGCATCCCTTTTCATTCACCGAGAGGTTATAAAAAACTGGGTTTTTTCCAGGCCCTATTTGAACAAGCAAATTTTAAATTCTAGTGCCCCACAAAGGTTTTGTCATCTAGAAAATTATTGCTTCTCTCTCTGCACTGTGGCAGGTACCCGGTCTTCACCAACTGATAAGCATTTGGAGACCTAATCAGTAGTAAACCTGAGGTCTTTGTATAGATAGCTGAACAATTAAGACATTTTAACTATTCCTGAATGAAAGGAAATTGCCAGCTTTAAAGAGAGAATTTCCTAGCTCAGGCATTTCTGGCCATGTAATTAAACTAAATACGCCGCTTCCTTGCCCCTAGCCACAGTTGTCCTAAGAAGATTAACAACATTGAATTTCTACCCAGTCTGAAATCTTGTTTGGACCCTGAAATATGGACCCTGAAATAACATGACAGTGCACTACAACTCCATCTGGTGACTCCTCCCAAACTCAGTGATGCTTCACTGTGTAGTGAAACCAGTGATGCCAGTGATCCACTTTGCGGTATCACCAATCCACGGGACTCAGGGAGGAGTTCACTATTTTGAAGATGAGTACAGATGAAACCAGGTTTCTGCAGAGCTTACTATGGTGTGTAGATATTTGTCTGAAGTAATCTATTAGATGTCGTAGAGCATATGCAATCAGAAGATCTTTCAGAAAACACTGGGGGAAAAAAGATGAAAAGCCTGTTTCCCATGCTATTCCACTGAGCAACTCCATTATGATCAGGATTTAATTTAAGTGATCTACTATATTTATGATTGCACAAAATAATCGTGTTCCTGGGATTGTTATTTCTTTCTGTCATTTATTTTTAGCTACCTCAATTCTCTGCAACTTCTTAAAGAAAATATTTCTTAGATTTATTTGAATTGTGTTTCCAAGTAGAAATGTAATTCACCTTATCTGATTGAGAAATGACATGATTGCAAACTTTTAGTTTTCTTTTAAGATACCAGTAAACATTTTTTTTGAGTCTCATATTTTGCTTGCATCTTATGTGCCCACACTTGCTTGATCACATGCAGGAAATATTTTTGTACGCTGGTGCTATGCATGACTATGAAAGAAGCTGTAGATAGAACAAGATGAGATACAGGCTGTAATTTACACCTGACAGAGTGTGAATTTCATTGCAAATGCTTTTAAAGGAAACTTGCTATTTTCTCCACATTCAGATAAACAGTGATTCCATAGGAAATTATGATAATTTTTTGTTTTTGTTGTTTGCTTGTTTTGTTTATTCCATGCTGCTTTAGTTTTGAATTTTATGGGGAAAGAATAGTCCTCAGCCTAACGCAATCCTGTGTTATCTGCAGGCCAAGTCATGGTCCTGTGATGCTGGACATACCCCATAAGCAGAGAACAGCCTGACTAGGCAAAATTAATGAAGTCTGGGATAAAGAAAGTATAATCACACCATTTCATGGGCAGGGGATCAAGGCATAGATGGTTGAAATTACTTGCCAAAGGTGTGTTGCAGAGCTATATGAGGAACAGGAATCTCGTGGATCCCTATCAAGTTTCTTTTTCATTTCTAGTGAACTGAAGGCTCATATTTGTTTTGGCTGAATTGCAGTTTGGATAGTTTGGAAGACATTTGGAGGCAGAAGGGCTCTATTAAGTCTTTCCCACCAAAAGATATATTAGTAGGCAATTAAAATAATAACAAATGGAACCCATTCAAAATGCTCCACTTGCTGTTGCTCTGAGCTTCGGGCAAGAAAGTACATAGAGGTCATTTAACCTGACCACTGATATATCAGAGGCTGCTAGTGTCACTTGGGCGCTCCTAAATTAAACCATATATTTTAGACAGAAATACAGTGGTCTCTCAAAGCATTTTCCATTGAGACCATAAATTCAAAGGACAGGGCTTTGTCCTCTACATGTATCTGCTTTGCACTTCCTGTAGTATCACCTGGATAAGCAAGGGCAGTTCATACTCCTGTCAGTTTAATCTCTTGCATCATTGCCATTATTTTGATTAATTTGATACCTCAGAGCTTTAAAGAACAAAGAAACCATTAACAGCATGAGCAGAGATGGTGCCAAAGAGGCTGGACACTGACCCTGGCAGGCTGTTCTCCTCCTGTGTGCCAGCAGAGTGCTGTGCTGCTGTAGGGAGGGCAGTGAGCAGTGACCACCAAGCTGCGCTGGGGCAGCTGATGGACACTGCTGCACCCCAGAGCCCTCTACATGGGCCATGTCCTCTGCATAGTCAAAGGGTGAGTCAAGATTGACTCCAAGAGAGCATGGTATGTAAATTTTCTGGATGACAGTATAAACAAACAAGTCAAAAGCCATGAGATACCATATTCATAGCTACAGGCCAAATGCTTTATTCATAATGTTGCAGTGAAAGTATTAACATTGCATTTGTTTAAAAAGTAACTAGGAGGCCATTTGTGACCCTTATAATACACATGTGGAGCAGTGCTCTGCTGGTTTACACTGGTTATGTTCTGCTTTATATTTTCCAGAGGGTCGATTGGCAAGGATCTTTACTGCTATTTATGAATATAAGTAACTAATTTACCAAAGTTTCATAAAGTGGCTTCATGGCTTCTGCTTCATGGTTAAAGGTTCTGCAAATCTTTTGGTCTTGTTGTTGACTTTGCGTTGTTTGTGATTGTATCTTGAAGGCTAGAAATAGGTATTACGGTAAAGTAAATACATTATTCTTGTTATTGCCCTTGCTGTTAGAAAATATTTATATAGTGCAGTAAATTGACATTGTACTTTGCCAGCACAGATAAAGGCAAATTCTCTGCCCTGAAGAGCTTATAATTCAAATTAAAAAAAACAAACAAATGTACAACACTTCAGAAAATGCTGGATTGAGAGGGTTATTAACTACGTGGAAGAGGTGGAAGAGCTGAATGAGGAGACAGAAGGATTCTACGACCATCATTATTCCTAGTTTTACAACACAGTTGCGCCTTAAAAGCCTCAAATGGGATGAAAGCCTGGCTATGCAGAAGCCTGGCAAGGGGGTGGCCTTGTCTCTGTGTCTTAGAGCAGTGCTGCCTCGCTGATATCCCTGCCTGGAGGGTACCTGGCTAAAGCCAGCATCAGTCCAATTACAGCACAAGGAACACCACATTTCCAGTCGGTTTTAGCCCTGCCTGAGGGAAAATCCACATGATTTCCTGCCCTGAAGAATTGTAACTGAAATTGAAGAGAAGAAATGCGTATACAAGAAGACATTTCAGGGAAAGGGGGAGTGGAAGGATTATTGTCTCAGTAAAGGTAGGGCAGGACCACCCAAAGGGAAAGAGAGCTTTTAGCATCATTATATTCACCCTGATCTGCAGCTATAGTCTCCTCCATCCTGACCCCCTGGCAGCTAGTTACAAGGCAGAAGCATCGAAATAAATTTTGTTGCCTGATCATATTTGATGCACACATAGTAGCTGCTGTTTTCCTGATCTGACCTCATGTTAACTGTGGAATTGCTTTTCCCTCAGTGCCCGCAGAGTATGTGATAATCCTAAATTTATGTAACTTGCTAGTGATTCCATAAACAACTGTTTAGAAAACAGACAAAATTCCTGGCTCTGCTTAGCAACTTAATTCAGCCTCTGAGGAAAGCTAATGGGTATGTGGTAGCACAAAGACCCTGGAAGCTCTGCTTTGTCCTGTGGGAGGTGGAAAATATTCATTGTTTCCCTCATTTATCTATGGCAAACTACCTTGTAAATCAGAAAGGACAGAGGGAAACTCCCTGTAGCTGTCCTTACTTCTGGTTCAAAAACAGATGCTGTGCCCAGATATGGCAAGAATGATGGAGAAAGACAGGAGCAGCCTTGGCAAGGCTGGTGAGCAGGAACACGGGACTGTGATAACCAAGAGGTGTGTGTGATTTACACTGATCTTTAAAATGGCAATTACAAGGAGCAAGAAGGTTAAGTGTCTGGTAAAAAAATGGGGCTGAGGAGATGGGATTCATCATTTGGGAGTAGGAAGAAAAGGTCCAGGATGAATTTTCTCTCCAGAGAAAAGGCAGATATAGGGCATTACAGTTGTTGGAAATGTGTTAGAGTGGGCAGCTCCTGCTGTGAAAGACTAATAGTTATATGTAGGCATATTCACTGGGGATGGCCAGAAAAATAATCAGAAAGACAACCATCTCTGTCTCTCTCTAATTTGTATGTATCTATATCTGGGGACATTCTCATGAGCTATTGCAAGCTGAGTCATGCATTCTGTTTTCCTGCAGCCCACTGTGCCGGAGTTATCAGGCAAAGGCCAGGAGTGGGAGCCAAGTCCCTCAGGACTGAGTGTCTTGCTGGGATTCATATGGCATGCAGGTAGCAGAGTGACAATTGAGCTCCCAAGGCACAGTTTGCTCAGCCCAGCTCATCTCATCCCATGGGTGTCTGACAAAACAGATGTTCATATCCAAAACTGCAGTGTAGACTTCCAGCCAGAGGAGTGAGATGTGCACCTCGAAGGTGAGCTTCCCTGCCTGGCAAGGTAGGTGTCTGAAACAGGCTGGCAGAAGTATCTGGTTCTCCCCATTGGCAATGACAACAGCAAGAAAGCTCAAGCATAGATGTCTGCATTGGCAGAATTTAGGTGAGGTGAGTCCCTCCCTTCCCTAATACAAGAGTGCAGTGTAACAAACAGTAACATCTTGGCTGTGAAGAGATATTTTGGTGAGAGAATGGCGCATGGCAGATTAAGGCAAGAAATGTGCCTACACTGTAGGGGGAGTGTGGAGTCAATGGATGGAAACAAAATAATGCAAAAAAAGCAAGAAAAAGTATTATGAGGTAAATGAAGAACAGGAGGTGCACTAAGAAGGATGGAAGGATTGCAAGATAAATGAAGCAGGGAGCACGCTGGCAATTTAGAGCTTGTAGCTGGAAAAAATATCCTGAGTGTGATGTGCTAAAAGGGGATGGTAGCTTTCAGAGTGAGGACAGATGTAAGATGATAAAAGAGATAGTGGGTTTTTCTCTTAAGCAAAATTTAACTCCAGAAACTTTGAATTAAAACAAACAAAACAAGTCTAAATCTCTTTTGCAGATTTTCCTTGAACAGTCATCACAGAGAGAATAATTGATGGTATTGCATAAAATTTGGATCAATATGACTTTAGGTTACTTTAATATTCTGCAAAAAGTGCTCTGCAGATCATCCTTGCACTTAACCAAGGACACTTAGATGTCACCTCTTGCCATAACTTGACCCAGTGATAAAAATGTATTTTAAAAATATGAAAATAGTTTGACTGACAGGTTTGGGCTTTTTTCCCCCAACGAATGTCCGCCTGAAAAGACAGGCTGCCTTAACTCCAAGAGTTCAGTTATACAGATTCTGAAAGAGAAGAAAAATGATAATGAATGCATTTCAGAAACTTACAAAGAATTACTTAAAATAGACTTTCCATACATAATGTTACCATATGAAACTCAACTGTATCCTGGTCTTCTGGGACTAGGAGGCAGTAGTCTGTGTTCATTTGGAAATTCAATAGCAAGGCACCCCTGCCTCTGATGGGTCTGTATGATACAGTCCCTGGGGCTCTGCCACAGACAGGGCTTACCCATCAAGCTGTTCGTTTTTTCAGGAGGTGACATGGGAATTATTTCACTTTAGGTTAGCCAGGAAGCTAAAATGCTCTTTCTGGAAGTATGTCCCAACTTGCTTTGGTCTCTTCTTTAAAAACACTCAGCCAAACCACCCTTTGTATTTCAGGTACTTGATGTAGGTTTAGCAATCATGAAGCAAGAACATTGTGTATGGTACAGTGAGCAAGAGAAGTTACTTGATAGGTGTGGTGTGTTTATTCTCTCAAGCCCAAAAAGATGAGAAATAGCATGTACAGCCCATATGACTGCCCAAGGTACTTTATGGCATCAAGAAGGCATTCCAGCACCTCTCATTTCAGTATTCAGCCTTTCAATGAAGTTGCTGAAGTGTCTTTGTTCAAAATCTTCTTTGGAAGATTGCTTCCCCGTTTTTACAGTGGTGTGGGAGGTCGTGTTTCTAAAATAACCACTGGCCTTTAGTAGAAAGTAGTGTGATAGAAGGCTTGCTATTAAAATAATGCTGTAAATAATTAAAACATTTCAGAATATTTTGTTGTTGTTAAATATAAATGAAGTTAAAATGCAAACATTTAAAGAAAGGATTGTCCTAATTTAGTCAGTAAGTCATTGTTCTTTTAAATGGGAAGCAAGTGAGTCACAATTGCAAGCCATCTTGGCAGGGTGAAAAACAGAGATGCAATCATAAATTCACAACAGTGTTTTGTATTCAAGGAATAATCAGACCTGTTTTTATCAAGGCTGTGCTGCATTGCTAGCCAGCAACATGGCTTTTTTTTTTCCTCTTCCAGATGATTTTGGAACTGCATACGCTTTTTCAGTAAGTAAGCTGGACTTCTATAATGCTTTGCTTAATGTGCGTCCAGATTCTGTTATTTATAGACTTCAGCATAATCAGACTGCAGCTGCTAAAATGCATGCAAAACAAAAAGCACATTTGTAACCTGTTAAGGGCTTGCTCTGAGATGCCAGTGAAGTCTGGGATTTACCATGGAATATTACCGAGTGACCTTTCAAGAGGTATCACCAGAGAATACCTGTTTATCTTGGAGACCTTAGTTTTATTTTTCTTTCTCTATTGAAATCTTGCAGTGTTCTGCTTTCCAAGGGAAGTCTGGCCTTTGTGTCTACCATGTGTTATCTTCAAGAAGTGATGGGACAGTGGATTTAAGTAATGCAGCATCTCAAATGAGCAGTTCTTCCAGAAAGTACATTTTGTAAAAATTGCCTTTGTTGAATATAGAGGGACACTGTAAATATATTGTGATTTTTCTCTAAGTTGTCTTAGTCCTATCAGTATGGACATGATTTAGTGATTAACTGTTTTTTCAGTGAAAATCGGTGGAAAGGATCCCTTGCAATCATGGGAAAACTGACATATTCAGTCTACATAGTTAAAAGTAAGAGGTCTTAATGCACCAGCACGTATTTTATGAGTTTATAAGATGACAATGTAGGTTTTTAGTGGTATAATACAGAATGAACAAAGGTGTTCTAAATCATTCATAAGACAAAAAATTGGAAAGATTATGTGAGTGAACACAATACCAGAGCTCTTATTTAGGCTCCAAGGAAGCTTATCTTCCCTAGCTTGTGCCTAATGAAGCTATTTTCTTAAGGAAAGTGCTGGTTCCTGCAAAATTAATCTTTGCTTTCGAAGGCCTCCTGTAAGAGGGAGATGTGACAGAAAAATCCACGTAAACAGGGTGACTCTGGAGATGCTGGAAACCAGCTGGTCTTTGCAGTAGAGCTGCAGGGAGGTGAAGCATACAGTAGATCCATAAGTTAGGATCCCCTCCCAGAAAAAAAGATTTTGTTCCAAAAAGGCTTTAGAACCTGATGTAATTTTTTACTTTCTGTAGTAAATGCCTTTTTGCAAATTGTTGCAAGAAACGTGTTTTCCTTCAATTCATTTTGAATTTACAAATTTAGGTGATATTTTCTAGGTGTCTACATGCCATTAACCATGCAAAACAATGTCTCTTCTCATAACACTGTATATGCAATACTACAAAAGTATTTTTAAAAGCCATCTTTGGAATCACATTGGAGATGCTCTTTTTTTCATGTAGCTCAGGTAGGATGGCTATGGCACAAAAATATCATTTTCATTGCTGCTACTCCCATCTTTCTTCATCATAAGATGGTCAGAAAGAAATGAACAGTGACTTACAGTATATCCTTGTCTAGCTTTTCTTTCCATTTCTCCCTTCTTTACTGGGAATCCTATATGCAGCTGGAGAAACAAAAACACTTGGAAGAACCAGTACAAAATGCTTGATATATTTTAGAAGACAGCTGGAGGTAGCCTGATAAATGACCTGTACTTTGGCAGGTCAGATGGAGTGTGACCAACTTAATGACCACTGTCCTATGAATCACAGTGAATAGTAGCAAACACTTTGAAATTGCCATTCTTCTAAGAACTGGAAAACTCACCTAGATGTAACAGTTCACAAGATTCCACATTGCTCCTTCCCATCTGTGTTTCCTCAAGAATCAGCTCCAATAGCATTTAATGACTTGTACTCCCAGGTTTCAAAAGGCTGATGCCATTAGTCTTTTCCTTGAAGGATTTAGTGGTCACAAAAATTAGACAAAGAGCTGAAATAACTGAAGGTCACTCAGCAGGTCAGTGTCAGAGTTGGGCAGAGAACCTCCTCCTTGCATCCCAGGGCTGGCTGCTGACCCGGGTACTCCACAGAGCCTTGTTACAGTGGTGCATTTAATCGGCTTCACTGTGTTGTAACTCATTGTGCTGTTATGGATATCTAAAGGGTAGGATTTTAACTTCACAATCTGCTGTTATTGAATTAGTTTTATGTTGTGTTAATTTCTTTGTCTCATGGCATTCATTGCCTGTGATAATTGATGCACAATATATAACCGGCTTCTGTATTCATTTGGGTAACTGCATTTAATTGCCTGGTATAAAATATGTGCACTAAGTACAATCTGCTATGACTGCTATGACTGAGAAGTGCTCATTGGTATGGACTCGAGGGTGCTTTATCTTCCTGACAACCTGTCTGAGGGAAGTCTAAATGTCTCTTGCAATTCACCGTCCAAGGACTGGTACATGCATGGAGTCTGCAAAAAGAGCGACCAACAAAAAAGTATAACGTGGAATTGCTTTACAAAATATTTGGCATCAAAATTTTGTTAATCAGAAGTTCTCAAATAATGAAGTTTTTATTAATGTCCCTGCCTCTCCCAAACATCAAGGAACAGCAGGGCCCAGAATATTTTATACATTTCTCCTGTAAATCAGGATTATGGCTTTTTTTTGCTTCTGAAGTTACTCCCCTGGAGTAGAACTACTTCCATGCACAAGTGTTTATAAAAACAGATTTCTTTTACATATATCTTCAGGTCATTAATGCCCAGAGTAGTATTAGTGAATTGTAAATCAGGAATGCTCTCTAAAGGTGTGATGTCAGTGAAATGGTGTTGGTTAATGTCTGCTCAGGTTACACAAGATCCCTGCATAAGCTTACACTTTCTTGCCTGTTTAACCAGTAACTGTGATTCAATTTATTATTAAGAAAGCAATAATCTTTGCGAGTAGAGGTATTTCTCATCAAACTTAGGATCTTGCTTTTTATATGACTTAGACAGCAGGTTTATTTGTTTTCCATTCTTGTTTTGTTTCCAGTGTCATGAAGGGTATAATAGTGCAGTGTCTGAGCTACACAAAGAAATGCTGAAATTTGCCCAAAGCTGATTTTATTTTAAGCATTAATGAAACCTTCTCTATACAATTTTTCAAAAGTTTTTAAACAAAACCTAATGTTTGAGTCTAAATCAGGTATTAAATGCCTATGAGACTATTTTTGCCTTATTATGTTGCTCTGTGTTAATGTAACCACTGAGTTATCACTAGAAGGGATGTTCACAATTAGTGTTTTTCTTTTTAAAAGAGCTAGTTTCTACAGTCTGTGTCCTTCAGGATGGAGCATTAGTTCTGCCTACAGCTTACTGCAAATTATTCAGTGTTCATAGGTTCGTTTATGCTTGTTATTCAGCTCTCTTCCACTGACAAAACAGCCTGCAGCAGTTCTTGGTTAGATAGAACTGGTTCCCCTTTAGGCTCCTCACGTTCTCTTTTATGGCTTTTCCCCTGGTTCACCCTCCACTGCATCAAGGTACTTTTGATAAAACAGTAGACCTGATGGTCAGAGAGAAAGCAAAGCTGCCCAGAGCCAGGGTGGGCTATGAGAGTGTGTTTCGAGCAAAGACATCCTTGGCATATCGGGCAGACCTGGTGGTATAGTGCACCGTGAGTTTCACCAATTTAAGCTACTGATTCTGCTTTCATATTCATGGTGTTATATTCTACTTCCTCTGCAAGGACTTTAACAAATACTTGTAGATAACTCATGAAAGTATACCAAAATTTGAAATATGTGAACAACATGTCAGAAGGCAAACACCAAAAAGTCATTCCCAGTAGACTGAGGTGTGTTTGCCTAGCCCAATGTCTGATCCTGCATTTCTGGCAGAACAGGTGCAACTGCAGTGTGGGCTTGGGCACAAGAGTGTGTAGTGTTCAGCAGCAGACCTGTCACTGGAACAGACTTCACCAAACCATAGAACATGGGCAAGGGGGATGGCAGAGAGAGCCCAACACCCATTTTCTTTCTCTTATCCCCATTAGCTATGGTGACGCTTTATGGGGACAAGCAAGTAGCACGCAGCAAGGTATGAAGAGGCATTTCATCACTGTTGGTTTTTAAACGCTCCTTTCTTCCTCAAGGCAACAAGGCTGTGGTCAGGGGAAGAGGTGAACCACTCTCATCTGTGCTATTCAGAATATAAAATTGTAAATCGGGATTGATTTGGGCAGTGATTCATAAGGAGCAAGGAGGGCTGTGCTGTGTGAGAAATAACTAATTGACAAGGAATAATTCAGCCAGCCCTAACCTCAAAACAGATGTTTGTGGTCAGGAGTTTATAGCCTCAGTGGAAAGGGCTAAGTACAAGTTTAAAGAGCTGAACAGGAGACACACAGTTTTTAAAAACTTGACATAAATCTTGGCTGCCTTGCCTTATGTTATAGTCACATTCCCTGCAGAGGACTTGCATTCAGTGTTTGGTATTTATAGATGTTATTTAAAAGCTAATTTTATTATTAAAATATTTTATGTTATGTATATGTTATGTTACTGTATGTTATGAGATCAATAAGAACTGGAATTGCAAATTCAAATATTAAGGGTTGATAAATACTGATTTTTAAGTAGACCCACTGTAGATTTGAACAAAATGTTTTTTAACCTAATGTGCTGGTTATTTGTAAATTACAACTTTAAAAAATTTGTAGATCATTGTCTGAGCCTGCCTCTTTCTTCACTTTTACAAGCATTGATTTGGTCATGTTCCTATGAAATGATGTGTACAGTGTCATGGAACTAAAACATAAAACTTTCTGGCTTGTACTTTATGCATATCAAATGAAAAAAAGAAAAGTGTGGGAGATACTAAGCTAAAATATAGCGTAATTATGTTAATTGTGTCTTTTCTAAAGATGAATCCTTTGGGTCTGCATGTTGGAAACCTCTTAATTATGGTCTTTCAAGTAGTTTTTTAAAGTCAGCACAGCTATTCTAGGGCTGAACAAATCACCAAGATTCACCTGCACAGTGCTAATGACCTCCCTGAACACTTGTAAGCTTCTGGTCAGTTGCTGGCCCCTGATGCCCAACACTCTGGATCACTCTGGACCCCTTAGGCTACTGGACAGCCAAAAAAAATTGGCTCTCCTTCACCCAGAGTCCCATGTAGCTGGTGCACAAAGAGTAACTTGGGCTTGTGTATGTGATCATCCTCAGCCCAGTGTTTTCTGGCCCTGCTGGAAGTGCTCACACCTCTTACCTGCTCAGCCTCCTTTCTGATGAGCAATGCGAGCCTCCCAAACAATGACAGCAACAGCAAGAAGTTGCCCTTATGTAAAATTCATGGCCTGACAGACACCTGATGAGAGCAATGTGTTTTAGCTAGAAACAGATACTGCACTTTTGCTTTGAGCTAACTAACCCCTGTGAGCCACGGGTGCAGTGTTAGTTAAGGAGCAGGCATCATCCTCAGCTTTGTTAGGTTTTCTTTGCCACATCTCTGCAGGCTCCATTCTGTAAGTCATTGCATAGTATTTTCTTTCCTCTTTCCATCTCAGAACAGACGGCTATTTCCTTGAAACTTGCAACATCAGTTAATTGTTAACAGTTTAAAAAAAAATCATATTCATCCCTTAATATGTTCTTTCAGCTGATGCCTTCCTGCCGAGGAGGCTGTGTAGCTACTGATAAGACCTAATTTGTGAAGGGCTTTTCAGCGGCCTGACAGGTGCATACGTGGTATTGTTTGTTCAGCAGGCAAGGACGAGCGCCTGCTGGAACGCCTCTACAGAGGCAGTGGAATGTGTGCACAGGGGCTGGGGCTGGTGATCCGCAGGGAGAGGGCAGGAGCTGTGAGTGCCTCCCAAAGAGGTCCGCCCATTGTTGTTGTTGTTGTGTTCTGACTGTGGCACTCAGAGCTAATTTCCATCTTTCTCTTTCAGAGCCTGATGAGCTGTGTGTGGGCCCTGTGCTTGGTGATATCCCATCTCAAGATGCTGCTAATACAGTAGTGAATTATTCCTAACTGAAGAAGTCTAACACAAGAAAAAAGATCCAGGGAAAAGCAATGGCTGCCGGTAAATATCTCAGGTCTGCAAAGGCCGTAAGAAAATAACTGGAAAGAGCTGATTTCAGTTGTGACTGGGGAGGGGAGAAGCAAAAATGTGTGATCACATCTTGTGTCCGGTGTTTCAGTATCAGAAAGGTGCCATCCCTTAACTACCTGCCCCACTCTTCCCCATCAAAGGAAGATCCATACCTGGGCTCAGTCTATTTTGACCACATTAGTGATATTTCTCTTTCGGTTTTAGAAGAAAACTTGGTATTTGCTGTAGTGAATGGATTTTGTTTGACCTCTTTGTAGTTAGGGGATAATGTATTCTTAAATATTTCACAAATAAAAATTTGTACCTTATGGAAAACAGGTCTTTCCTTGGGGTGTGTTTGGTTCTCACAGGTTTGAGGCAAGTTCCACAACTATTTATGTATCATTAAGTTCTATTAGAGTGTTGCAGGGCAATTTATTCAGGTTGGGAGAGGCCTCAGAAGGTCTCCAATCCAACCTCCTGTTTAAAGCAGGGCCAGGGATAGGGTCAGAACCAGCTGTTCAGGGCTTTATCAAATTGAGTCTTGAAAGGTGCCGGGGGTGGTGACTGCACAGCCTGTTCTACTTCTTGGCTGTCCTCTTGGTGAAATAGTTTTCTCTTTCCCTTGTGCCATTTTACGTCTGTTGAATGTTTCCAATGTCTTTATGCTCTATTATACAGTACCAAGAACTATTATCAATGATCTAAAGATGGATCATAATTAGGAAACAAAACAAACCCAAAATAAACAGTGGTGGTGATCATCATTTTCACTGAAAGTTTTGATTAAAAATTGTGCTGCATTGGCTTTTCTACTTACAGCATATTTACTTTCTTGCAGCAGCTGATGGTTTGGGAAGTATAGCTATAGATACCACACAGCTTAACATGTCAGTCACTGATCCCACAGCTTGGGCTACAGCCATGAATAATCTGGGGATGGTTCCAGTAGGACTAGCAGGACAACAGCTTGTGACAGGTAAGACTTTTCTTTTTTAAAAAACATTGCTTGCACCAGTCGTGAATTCTTCATGTCCTTTGAAAAATATATGGAATGTTTTCTGAGGATATTATATTTTTATGTTCTGAAAACATCACCTATGATTAATATTGCATACTGTATATTAGTCTCTTCTTGTAGTAGGTATGTAATCCATATTATGTTTTAACCTTGTGAAAAACTAAAACTCTCAGGGAAAATTGAACAGCTAAAGCATCAATCTTTATGCTGGGTCAAGACGAGGAGGCAAGTCATGTAAGAGGAACATTTTTTCCTTTTGTTTCTCCCTTCAAGCAGGATGTCTTGAGGTTCTGCCAAGGAATACCCTGGGCTGAGAACCCTTGACTGGAGATTTTGGAATTGTGTTAATTGGGCAGAAAATCATGAAGCCTGTCCAGTTCATATGCTCAGTTGATATTAGTGAACTGAAGCTTTCCTGTCAGGTGTGTGCTTATTTACTTTCTGACTGGTTCCATAAAATTGAATGTCAAGAGTTTGTTCTTGTTAGACTTTGTCATTTTCTTCCCAGTCATATTTTGGAAGAGTGTTGCAAGGTGCTGCTTATTTGTAGCACCCACAAAAACAGTATTTTGAAGCCAGCAATACTTAACGGATTAGACTGGACATAGCAGACTTTGTTATCAACAGTAAAGGCCCAATTAGTTGGAGACATTAAAACTTCTTTGCTCCTGTGATGTAGAGAAGAATTATTTAGATATGAGTGGGTGCCCTGTAGACACAAGCCACATGCTAGGCATATGACAGATTCCCTCTGGAAGCTGCACTGCCACTTCACCTTAAGAAGATCTGTGTAATATCTATATCAGAGCAGCATCCTGTCATGTCTGCGCCTTTCCACGTAGATGTGGATGCAGTGAGCCAGGTCATGATGTAAATCACTCTGCTTGCCTCACCAGGGAGGCCTGATACTTAATTTTGGCCAAATGTGCCCCCTCCTGACACTGGGAACTGAGTGGAGCTGTGCCAGTTCACAGCTGATGGTCTGGCTCTGAATTACCTGTTTTACAGGCTGGTACACTAAGCTGCAAGAGAGCTGATTTACAACGAATCAGTCTCAAGCAGAGAGCTGAGCTGGTGGAGGCTGTGAACTGATTGGTGATCTCTGGCTTTAACCCCATGCTCCTGATTAAAAGAAACAAGCAAAGCCATCCACTCCTTGGGATCCAATTCTCTTCAATGCTTCTGTCAACAGCCTGGATGCAGAAGCTGAGTCCACACTAAGTTTACTGATGATACTAAATAAAAGAGAAGCTGTTGATTCTCTGGAGGGTAGATTGGCCTAACAGGGAGTCTGGATAGATTACAGGGCTGGGCAATCACCAACTGTGTGATGTTTAATCAGGACAAATGCCAGATTCTGCACCTGGGACTACGTAATCCTGGATGTATGAGTGGACTGTGAGAGAAGAGGCTGGAATGCAGCCCTGCAGAAAGAATCTGGTGGGTTTTGTTGATGGGAAGCTCAGTATCAGTCAATAATGTGTCCTGTTGGCCAAAAGGGCCTACTTGGATTGCATTAGGCACAGTGTAACTAACCACTCAAAAGAAGCATTTATCCCACTTTATTCAGCTTTGGTGCAGCCTCACCATGAGAGCTGTGTGTGGTTAAGAGTCGTATGAAAAATATGAGAGTGATGAGTGTGTTCAACAGAAGGCAAGAAAGATGATGACAGGGACTAGAGGGCAAGGCTTGTGAGCAGCAGCTGTGGATACTAGGTTTGTTCAGCTTAGAGAAGAGGGAGCTGAGGAGTTGCTGTCTACAACATCCTAATGAAAGTGAGTGTAGAGGGTGATGCTGATCTCTTCTCTCTGGTGTCCTGTGATAGGATGTGAGGCAATGACTTAAAGCTGCATCAGGGGATGCTCAGATTTGTTATGAGGAATAAGTTCATCTCTGTGAGGGTGGTCAAGCACTGGAACAAGCTACTCAGGGATGTGGTTATGGCCTGTTATTCAAGAAGTGTTTGGACAACACTCTTGGATACATGATATAATTTGTACCATGTGGAGTTAGGAGCTGGACTTGATCATTGTGACTCCCTTCCAACTCAGAGTATTTAATGATTCTGTGTGTTGATGGGGAAACAACTTTCTCCATTTTGCTTGTAGGTGTTGTGCTCAGCTTGAACGCTATTACCTCCAACCTGAAAATAGTCACATGTCAAAATCAGCTTCTGCTGTTTTCAGTTATAGGCATCTTAGTTGCATGTGCTGTGGAAGTTTGCCCTGCCTTTTTGTCTTGCTCTATTCTGTCTCTTCAGTTTCGGTATAAATTTTGTCCTCAGGTGTGCTGTGCAATCCCTACATGGCAGCTTCATTTCAGGTGCAGTGCTTTTCCCCGCAAGGGAGGATCTCCAGGATTTTATACCATTGACAGCCCCCTGCTGTAATTTCCATAATTATGTGTATCACATATTGTAAAGATGTTGTACAAGTCAGTTCATATTTGTTCAGCATTTTCAATGTATGAAAGGTGCCATAAGTAATAAATATTAATTACTGAAGTGCTGCCTGATTTCTCTACAGATGAAGAATAACTTCTTTTATTTCCTTTCCTATTGTTTTTCTTTGTTTTAGACTCATTTGTATTTCAAGGTAAATAGGTGCTTTGACACTTCATTATATTTCCTTAAGATTCATAAGTCTTTGACACATTTTCTTTATGGCAGATCCATAACAGCAAAACTTCAGTTTGCCATGGAAATACTTATAGATTTATTTGCTCTAATATATTTACTGTATCTGTGTTCAGTGAGGGTTGCATCATTATATTCAACCAAATATATAACTAGTCCCCAGCTATTTCTGGCTTTTTCATTTTTTTGCTATTAATCCTAGTAATGAAGTCAGCTTTGTCAGCAGTCACATAGTGCTTTTGCTGCTGTCATCTCTTACATTTCTCTGAGATGAAAATGACACAACCATGTCCCAGTGCTAACTATTTGTCCATCTTTAAAGTTTTATGGGGGTTTTTTTGTTGGTTTTTTTTTTGTTGTTGTTTTGTTTTGTTTTTTTGGTTTTAATTTTTTTTTGTCCCCAGCCTTGTTGATAGCTAGGAAAGCAGTGAGTAGTTTAGATTAATCTTGGAGAGACTGTGATCTTTACTGGATATATTTACATAACCTGCCATAGTCTGAAATTTGGTGTATGGTATTCACCTGTACCCTAACATATCTCTTAGTCCTCTGGTCCATCAGTGCTCAAAGGACTTAGGCGTTCATGGACTTTCCTTCACCAAACTGACCAGTTCCTGATTGCTGTGCAGGGCATTTTTCTTCTCTTATGTATGGAGTCCATATGAACTACTAAGTCTTTCTAGAGGCTTCTCAGGACTTTTCTCCCCCAGCAGTTCTTAACTTCGCTGCTGTGCAACACTCTGGGATGCCTGCCTTGTGACAGTAATGCTCCCCAGTTTGCAATCTGCAAAGCTCTTGTCTAGCTCAAGAGTTTGCTAAAATGACAACCAAAGCTTCCGCAACATCTGGCCAATGTTCTTCTCTCAGCCTCGAATGACTGCTGTCTGATCTTGGTAACTAATCAATTTTAAGCACTGCTAACCTTTTAATACCAGTTTAGGTGATATCTGCACTCTATTTAATTCCTTATCTGCCAGTGCCATAAAATTGGATTTTTGATCTGTGCAAATGTCAGAACCTTTCATTTGTAAAGATGGGCTTCTGTTAATAGTTATATAATATCTCTTGGGTGTCTACATGTATTTTGCTTACACTTATAGTTATTCAGAAAGCTTACATTTTTCCATGTTTTTGGCTGCTGCATTACATATACGCTACTATATGCATTTATACATTACATATACATAATTCATAAAATAAATTGTAGTTTAATAATACATTAGTTAAAGTGTTAAAGATTGATGTGGAATAGTTATGGCCAAAAAGTATTTTCAGTCTAAATTTCCCCTTTCAGCAGGTTATAATTTCTTTAAAAAATGTACCTTTTAGGCTGAATTTTCTCATGGTTGCTTTTAGCCCAGAGGAAAAAAGGATCAGGAAAAGTTGAAGGAAATCTGTTAAACTGCTTTTGAATTATCTAGGCCTTAAAACTGCTGGTGTTTATGCTTTGAGACTTTGACAAAAATGGTCAGGTGAGAGGGGAAGGTTAGTTTGTAGTTCATCTTTTTGAGAACTAAATCTACTTCTTGCACTGAGCAGCTCTGATTCAAGCACAGCTTTCAAGTACATTCAAGTCTGCTGTTTCATTAGATTTTAGGACTAGAAGAAATACTCAGTGACCTAAGCCAACCAAGAATGTTGTATTTTGCTTTGCACTGGTATTTTTTAAAGGCAATTTTGACATTCCTGAATCTAGAGTTCTTGCACTTTCATTTATTTTAGCAAATGCTATATCAGATCACCTGTTTTCTAAGGGAAGATAGCCTCCTGAGAAAATTATTTACTTCTCTGGTTCAGTCCAGTTCTCCTTTCACTAATTAACCAGTGCTCTGAGAAACAGGAAGCAATTTTGAGGCACTTTCCTCTAGATGACCTAAACGTTTGTGAGTCAAAAATGCTGTATGTCAAAAAGTTCCCTGGTACAAATGAACCTGAAGAGTGGTACACAAGTGGTAATTCATTTAGCCTTTATGCTAAGCTCATGCCCTGTGACGCATATTTGTGCTCTTACAGAGTAAAATAACAAACCACAAGGGCAGAAATCCAAGATGAAAGTTACAGATCTGCCTGGAAGTCAATGGTATGCCTGAAAACTGATGCTTCTGCTTATTTACAGAATAATTATTAAGGTGCATTGTTCTATAGCAGTCTGGCCAATATGATGCCTTAAGTTTTAAGTTTTTGTGTTCTGCTTGGATGTGCTTTTCTGATGTGCTAGGGTTATGAAGACAAAACAGTCCTATTCCAGTTGAGAACTCAAGGACAGTTTCTGCAAACTTCAGGCCCTAAGCATAAACAACGTGGAGAGAGGAGGGCGAGTTCATGCAAAAGAACCAAAACCTATAAAAGCGTGAGATTTTGTGACCAAAAAATGGCTCCTTTGCTTCCATTGTGGAGCCATTCAGGCAGGGGCCACAACTGTGGCACTGATGCTGCTAGGGTGTCACCTTTTGTAGGCCTCTCAATAAATACCCATTTTATTCCCCTTAACTCTGTGTGTAGCTTCTGTTCCAGCTCCCCTAGGCATCAGAGCATGCCTCAGCCTCAAGATACTAAAATTTTCAGTGACACCCAGGTTTTGTATTTTTTTTTTCTCTGAAGTTAGTCTTTGACCACTTGTACAAAATCCTAGTGATATCCTAGGGACTAGGAACCTTTGAAGCCTAACATCTTGCTTACCAAAAGATATGAAAAAGAACACCATTTTTGTGGTGTCAGGCATGTATTTTTTAGACACTAGAGGTTGTGAAATATTAGGCACTTACATCAACCTTTTCTGTTTTTTTCATTTGTCTCTGCTTTCCCCAAACACTTGTCTTTTGACCTGATTTCAGTGGAACATAGGAACTGTCAGTTCCAATCAGGTCACCTCACTCAGGACTGTGCTTTTGACAGTGTTGGGTATCAGTTACTTCATAGGGAGATATCCACAAGGCAAATCAGTGCTGAAGTGCTGCTCTCTCCCATGCATTCTCCTCTTGATCATTAATAAATAGAATGAAGTTCCCCAAACTAGAAGTTATCTATCCAAATCAAGTCATAACTCAGGAAAACTTCACTTTTGGAAGCAATATCTGCTGCAGTAAGTAGTTACAATCCTAAAACTGCAACCCCAGACATACTTTTTAATAACAGAAAGATTTGTTAAATTTTGTTCTAGAGACTCCTAAATCTCAATACACAAGGTTAAACATGCTTCCCAGAATTTTATTAGCTCAAGGCCTACAAGTGTTTGGAGTCATAATATTCAGACTCTCTTTTTCGCCAGAATGAAGACTGTAACTAAAGGCAATCACTATGTTCAGATTCCAGGCATGCTTTATTAATTATTGTTCACTGCAGGTCATCATATGCTGACTAAATTGTAAACATATTCCTTACTGTTCTGGTTGTGTACCATTTTTGTAACGTTAATGAAGAAAAATCAAATCAAGTAGAAAATCAAGATCGATTTGATTATATTCAGCAGCTCCCCAAAGAAAGACTGTACAGTGCTGAGGATTTTAAGTAGTCAGCTGGCCAGAGGACTCTCATGTGTATACTTCTTCTTCTGTGGCCTCTCCATTACTGAAGGCTTGGAGCCACTGATAGCCATCTGGCAGTCTCATTTTACTCTACCCCTGCTACCCTATTACCTATTAAAGCTTCCTTTTTCTACACTCCATTGCTTAGCCACTAATCCAATGTGCTGATGAGCCCATAACTCGAATCATCCAAGAGAATGCCTAACAAAACTCAGCTTCCTTTTCTGTAATTAACACTTAACTCCTGCTATCTCATTATAGTCTATCCACAAAAATTTCGAAGAGAGTCACTGTATAATGAGATGAAGATAGTCACTTTTCCAAGGAAGAACATGCTTGAGCATCTATAATTTGTGACTGAATTTCAACATTCTCAATATGTAAGCTTTGATGTTTGAGGGACTCCGTGAGCTCAGGTTCCCCTGCCTGTGAAAGCTGCAGACCACAAGACCTGAAGAGTTCAGCAGCCCCATGGCACAGTAGTATTCAGTGTCTTTACCTCTGTTCTGGATGCTGCACTGGCTTGACACCTGGCAGTAAAAAAAGATATTGAAAGTCTTAATAAAATCCACATTTTCCCATAGATTTTATAATCCTCTCAAGGTTACAAGTATCTTCAGAAGGCATCTTTTCATCTTTTATGGCTTCCCAACCTGTTTTATGCATAGTGTTTTGTTAACAAGTTGGCTTATGATACAAAAGAAATGGAGTAAGGTATGCTCTGAAAAAAAAAATTCTTAATTTTATTTTAGTTCCTTTCTATCTTATTATCTTCACTATAGAAACATTTTAGTCAAGAGGAAAAGATATACCATTCAAATTATCTGAATGATCCATCAGAATAATTACAGTTGTATGAAACATACTCTTAAGGATTAGTTGCACTTATACCCAGATAAAACTACGTATTTTTATTACCAACACACAGGAGAACAGCAAGGGTGAGAGAGAATAGGTACTGTGGGAATCCCAGTATGCAGAGCCCCTGGGAACATCTCTAAAGTATTATAGACTAGTGTAACAAGTAGGTTTTTTTCATTGACCTGAAAAGCGCCTGCAGAGTTAATCACACTTTCTATCATGTGAGTGTTACTCAAGGAGACTTCACTCCAGGGGACATTAAAGTGCTAGGAACAAACACAGTCAGTTTACAACAGAAAAAGAAGAGAAAGATTTGACAGCCAGAGGAAATGTGGCAGAAACTCTCGAGTGCCTTTTGACATGCTATCAGGCTTAAGTGTGCCTCTTAGGTCATTCAAGTACCTCCTCTATATTAGACCTTAATTGAGGCCAGGGATGAAAGTAATGATTAAAATCTGCTCGGTGCTTGAAAATAAATAGTACTTTTTAACATGGTATGAAGGGCTGAATGTCCCAAGTAAACAAGATTCAGAGGTGAGCAGGGGCACATAGAGGGAAGTACTAAGTGCAAAGCTGGTGTTGAATGAGGAGTGGAGGTTTTTTTAGGGATATAATATCTGCCTTTCTGCTGTTATACTTCTATCCAAGCCAGTTAACAGTTTAGAAAAACAGACTGATTACTATTTGGCATACTCTTCTTAATGGTCTCAAAATACTGGAGTAAATTTATGATGCACCCATATTGTTTGGATATTTCGGCATTTTGTTTTAGGGGTTTTTTTTAATTCCTGGCTGTTGGTAATTATACCACCAACAATCTGTTTGGCATGTTCTTATTTGATGTTACAGTAAAGTAACATGAGGAAATATTTTATTTTTGCAGAAGTTTTCCCCATCTTTTATCTTGCTTTGGAAAGCTTCCATTCCTATTATTTTCCATGTGTTTGTTTATTCTAGACCAGAAAGCCCACGAGTAATTATGAGCATCCCACTGCATAAAGTAAGCCAAGAGGCTGTTGGGAACCATTTGCTACTGACTGTTTAGTTCTGTTGGAGTATAGCTTTGCCTGCAGCCCTTTCCCTTCCAAGGATCCCAGGTACCTTGGCCAGGGAGCCCAGTGTAACCTGGGTGACATGCTGTTTGCTAATGGAAAAATTGAGTTATTGTGGATAGAAGTCAATAGAAAAAGCAGATTGACCATTTTAACTAATCAAAGACAATGTATGAATACCAGGTTGCATAAATTCAGGGGTGATAAAGTCTTGTTAATGGCAGGCTGCTCGAAGGTGAGCTGCTGAGCACAGTCGTGGTGTCTAGTGAAGGCAGAGGGAAGGCGATGCTGCCTGAAGCCCTTAAGCCAAAGTTGTTTGCAGGTTCTGTAGATGGTCCACAGGGGATGGACGCAGCAGTCCCAAGAGAATTGTTAGCTCAGTCCATGTAGAGTGTTCTCAGGAGGGTGCAGGTGGCACTGCCTGGGGCAGTCCCACACCAAAACTTCTTGGGAGGGGTAGACTTGAATATGAATGGATCCCAAGGAAGCCATCCCAAATCAAGGCTATAACGTCCCTTGTTCTTCCCTAGTCAGGCTCACTCTTTGCCTGCGTGGGTTAGGTTGATGCTTAGACCTTGGCCCTTGGAGAGGAAGCATGGGAAGCCTAATTTCTATGTTTTAGCTTGAGGAGAAGAACATAAGCATGGTTTTCTTTCCTTTCTGCCACCTGTGGATCAAATGCCCTTTGCTTGTAGCATGAGAACTAGGTCTCACAAAGAGCATGAAGATGCACATTCAGTTCAAGGCAGGAGTCTGTGAAATATGAGCAGAACCAATCAGTGTGGAAAAATGTCTTTTGATGGTCCCTACTGAAGAAGAAAGTTGGGTTTCAGTTAGCCTAATCCCTGGGCATGTGAAAGAGTTTGTAACAGAATACTTCATTAATGTTGTCTTTGGTCAGATAAACAATGGATTTGCCACACCTTCCCGTGCTCTGGTGGTGACAAATGATGTGTGTGACAGCAGCTCTGAGTAATGTCTCTGTAATGGGAAGCAGCTGGCCACTGGACTTGTTCCCTTAGTGGATGTGGAGGTGAAAAATAATTAAGCTTAATACATACAATATGCTCTAACATGTAGTATGGATTTAGATTGTATTCTGCCCAAATATAAAAGATGTTCTGTTGCTGTAGCTTAAGAAATTTAATAGAGCTATTCATGAACAAGAACAGCTTTATCTGTCCTTCCTGGTTTCGCACATTTCTTATTCCAATTTTTCTTTTCCTAAAAAATTATTTTCTTGGCTCTAGCAGATTTTCCTTTATAGGTAATCTCCTCCTCCCCACCACAATGCTCACATTGTTTAGTAATTATTTGTTATTTCCATTCGGGAAAGGCTTAGAGATACAGACCTCTAGTAAGTTAAACAATGCCTGAACCCTTAAGAGTCAATTCTGGCCGAAATTGCACGTGGTCTGTTTTTTTTTCACTTAGATAAACCAGGTAGGTAAGGGACTACATGGGAACAATGGGATAATACTGATTGGCATGAAAAGCAGCAGTGATTACGGAGCCTCCTGTCTATTATGTAGGTTTTTTTATAGATATCTAGGCACAGCAGTAATATGGTGCCAAGTGAAAAAGCAGTTTTAACTCTTTTTATCTGATATTCTGACTCAGGCACTGAAGAAGAGGAAAACTATTTTGCAAATTAGAAACAGGCAGACAATTCCTGCCTTCTCTTCCTCTTTGACTATGCTGCTGTGATATTTAGAGAAGGATTTGGAAGAGGGAAGGGAGAGAGCCTTGATAGCATTTAGCGAAGACAGCACTGTGGGAGAACGTGCAGATGTGCTTAATGTCACCTTTTCCATAAAGATCTAGTGGCACAACCTGTGTTTCAGAAAAGACTTGTCCAGACTGCACTGAAGGGGCAGGGCAAGTTGTATGCTTCTCCAACACTTTTTCTTCTTTCTGTCACAATTGTATTTGAAGTGGTTCATTTCCCTAGCAATAAATGTGGAATATTATAACTGACTGCAGTGTTAAAGTTTAACTTATTTTGAGCTGCCTCCGACAAATGCATTTAACCCTTCTGTTGGAAATCTCCTGTTTCAGGTCTTGATCTATACTTGGACTTGCATGACTTAGACCTTTCCAAGAATAGTCACTGAAACCTTCTTTACTGGCACCTTTTGGTAACATTTTTGATACTTTAATTAAGCATGCTTAATTGAAGCATTTTTGCAACATTGCAGTTTATCCTAAACTTTATCTGCTATTATAGGCAGTACTATAAATTAATTAAGTATTCATTAAAATAGCAATAAATTCACAAAAACAAGAGGACAGGAAAAAGTGACTAGAATTTTTGTCTTTTAATTCACACTAAATGTGTTTAAATCCAGGCACAGTGCTGCTGTTCTTTAATGTAATAAATGTCACAGCATCCTTTTATTTCTTCATTGTGTTTTTAATACTTTCTAGGTCTTAGGCAAAGGCCATAGATTGTAGACAGAGAGAGCTCATAAGTTGCACCTGGATTTCAGGACTGTGTGCATGTAGCATGGGAGGAATCTGCAGCTGAGAAGCAGAGTAGCTGATTTTAATGAACTACTTATTATAAATATTGTGGGTCCCTTTATGTTATTAGCCAGAATTTAGTATATGAAAAAAAAATCAAGTACAAGTTTGTTCTTGCTATTCACCAGGCCTCTGTAAAGCAGGATTTCTCTTCCAATTCTTCCTACATATGTTGCCTTTTAACTTTGTGTCCTTTTGTTCTGGTGTGTCTAATTACCTCAAGTAGATAATCAAGCTTGATTTTATAATAAACCATAGCTGGCTCAGGCTTGTCATGACTGATTTGTTGACTCCCAAGACTAAAGACTTTCAACCTCAAGACTAAGATCATTTCTGGCTGCAAATCAGGGTATTAATTCTGAACTTTGACATCTAAATGTAGTCTGGAATATGTGTCCTGTGTTTCCCCTTCAAGAAGAGAAAACTGACTGTGTTTGTTTTGGGGTTTCTTTGTTTCAATTTTTTGTTTGTTTGTTTTTTTATTTTGTTTTTATTTTTTTGGTGGTGGTGTTTGAGTGGAATTTAAACTGGAATTAAGGTAAAACAAACCCAAACCATCCGATTCTGCAGAAGTACTCTTACATGTAACCATCATTACAAAGGTTGAAGGTAAGGGGGCTATTATATATTAATGGAAGTTACTAGTAGAGGGCCTTCAAAGCAAACATACATCTCCATCAAGGATCCCAGCACGTATTTCCCTATAACTTCAGCACCACCCGATGGGGTGGCATGTGTCTCGATGTGTGTGCCTTCAAAATATAAAGGTGTGATGCTGAGGAGACAGATGATAGCTAATGACTCATATACACCATTTGGTGTCCCTTAGGGACTGCCTCTCTTCCAGTGTCTTACTTCAGCAAGTGAGCTCATCAGGGACACGAGAGCTAACCATCCTTCCAACTATTCATACAGGGATTTGAGGCCCTGAGTTCTCAGTGGAGGGCTTTTTTTACCACAGCTCTTTCAGCAGACAGTTGTGTTCCTACCTCTCTGCTTTCTCATTTCCCTAATCTCTGTTTTTCCATCAACAAAGCAGTGTCATAGATTTGAATGCAATCTCTGTAATGCTACAGATGTCTACTAATGGGTTCTCAGCTTCCTCAAGTGTAATAGAGGGGTTCCATTATTCTAAGGATCATGTAGCAGAAACATTATCATACATCTGCGTGTTCTAGCCACTCTGAGTTCTGTAATTCTCCCTTCTGAATGCTAAAAGGCATCAGCTTATGGATCCAGTGGCATTTTTTCAGAGTTTTCTTGTTAGAATTCAGAGACAGTTTGGAGGTTTATATATTTCTTAGGTTGTTTGCCTTGTTCTCGTTCAATTATTTCACATTTTCCAATGCAGAACAGTATCTGGCCTCTGTGGGCCGTGTTGCGTGAGAGCTGCATCTCACTAGACTGGATTGCATGACCTATTATTTGTTGTGCTTCCAAAATTTGTTTCATTTATAGCCTTGAGATACTCTGTTTAATGCCTCATCCACATATGTGTATAGTAAGCATGAACTAAAGATGTCCTCTGGCAGACTTTTTTTATTCCTCACCATGTTTTTATGATCAAAAGATGACAATCTGTCATAGTTCTTTTTACAGTTGTGTTATAGATTGAAAATATCAGGAAAGTACACAATAGTTGATGGCATAAAAATAGAGTTTACAGGTCTGCAAGTTCTTCGTGCTCTGCAAACTCATTTTGAGATTTAAAGTGTAACAAACCTGTTTTTGCTCTGGCATCAGTAAAAGACAGTAGTAAGATGTTGGGTAAATATTGTTGTTGGAGTCTTGATTGTCCCCCCTGGAGTTTCAGAGATGAATGCAGAGAAGAGAGTGGTGCCAGGGTGAGGTGGAGAGAGCCCCTCCATCAATAATACAGACCACAATAGGACCCAGTTTCTCTATTCCATTTGTAGAGGTTTGCAGAGCCAGCAGGAATAAGAGGTTGTAATTTTTTTCTTCCCCGTGTTAGTAAAATAAAGGAAAATGAATCTGACCATAAAATACCAGGCTTCATCTGTCTTTTAGGTTAGAAAGCCTGTGAAAAAAAAAACAAAAAAAAGTAATTTCCATCACATATAATTAACCCCTTCATTTAGAGCCCAGGTCCACTCACAGCCTGTGCTGCTCTGACCTCAGAGACTGTGCCGATAACAAACCAACCTGTGGGAGTGCAAAGATGAGAAGAGAGAGGCAGGGTCACAGCAGACTCCTCCAACACAGATTTTCTCACAGAGCAAGGAAGCAAGTGGTGTGCAATTTTTTGGTGCAGGCACCACCCCTGTGTGCCTTTGCACGAACCAAGATTTGTGGGTAAAGCTTATATTGCTTCTTGGACCAACTCATGTAGCTAGAAAAATATGCACTAGCCCTCTGATTGTCTGAGGCAACCAGGGGACTAAAACTTTAATTATAGCAGACAGTAAAAATGTGAATTCAAAGGAAGGAGTAGTTTTTCCAGTACACTATAATTTTCCACCCTTTATTAATCTTTTTATCTGCCGTAGGCTTACCTACCTATTCCTTTACAGAATAATCACAGTGTCTTCACTTATCTTTTAATATTCCCTTTATTTTACAGGTGCCAAACAGCTTTTTTGTCTACCTGACTTAACATATCTAATTAAACTCAAAGGATGTGATACCTATGTGTACTGCTTCTCAGACCCGAACATGGAATTCTCTTCTTTTTTCTGACTATACTGACCCATAAGCCTTGTCCTGTTTTTGCTTTTAGACCATTGCAGCTACAGCAATACTATTACAGATGTGTGACATTATCTTTAAATGTAGCTCTCCAAATCCAGACCCACAGGATAATGGTCAATTTATGGCTGTAAGGAAAAGATCCCATGTGTAAAAGGCGTAGTCATCTTCTAAGGGCAAAGCAACAATTTGAGCTAGATTTTATACACAGAAGACTTCTTCATTCCTTTATTCTTGCCCTGTGCCTCTTAGCCATTAATCTCTCATATGGAAACTTGTCAAGTACTTTTGGAAATTGAAACAAATACTCTACTTCCATACTTATTTTTCTTATCATTTATAAACACAATGTCTAAAAAAAAGCCCTGGCTTCTCTTCCCATGCTCTGTATCTTCTAAATCCCTTTTGCCTCATTCAAAATGGACTGCTGTTCCATTTCAGTCTGACACATTTTTCATCTTGTCCCTTTTTCAACAGTTTTCTACTCAATGGCTTTTGTGAAATTTTTGTGTGATGAAACTCTTCAATGTTTTAAACATGTCTGAAAATCTCATCCTTGTCAGTAAATGTCTTGGCTGTTGCCTGTGTGCAGAACCACTCAAGAATATAACAGCATCTTTTCTAACATGGCTTAACCGAAATGAGACTCTTCTAAGTTGCTTCTTTAGTTCACAGTAATTTTTCCATCAAGTCTGAGTTTGAGATTTAATTCTTTTTTGTTGCTTGTGTTTAATAAGGCAATGCAGTAATTTCCCAGTGGTTTCTTTTTGGCAAGGAAGTACGTGGTTCTGCCTCCCTGTTACTGGATGCACAACAGGAGTGACAAAGAAAGGCCTGTGATGATAGTAGGTTTTTGCCATAGCTTTTGGGAAGAGCTAAAAATCTCCTTCAAGGGATGCAGAAATAGCTGCAGGTAGGACAAATCACTCTACGAAATCTTCACCTTTTCCAGCTTTTCCATATGAAGAGGTTAAAGGTTCCTGTCTAAGATGCCATAGTTAGATGTTTTGGTGTGGGTGATATGAATCTTTCTGAATCTATAGATAGGGCGCAGATTGGTGTTATCTTAATTTCATCTGAAAGTGGTTTCTACAATAAAGCTGCTGCTTTTTTTCTCAGGGAACAAAGAAATCCCTCACAAAAAAACTCATCATTCCCTGATATTAGATTAGACCCAAGATGAAAGTAGATTTTTGTTTCAGAACTTGAATTGAATTACAGAAAAGGTTCCTGGACTGTGTCATCTCTGAGTTGTCGTGTTGTCACAAAATAGGGTAAGACAGAGAGAAAAATTCAATTTTCCTAGGATCAGCCTTGCTTTGTTGAGTTTAGATTATATCAGCCTTTGAATTAGGAACGTTGCTGTGGCATTTATGGAAGCTGTTGTGTTCATGGAAAACTGCAGAAACTCGGCTGAGAAACAGACAGAGGTGGGCAGAGGGAGGATGAGGTTCATCTCTCCCAAGGATTCCTGCTGGAATACCTGTGTGACAAAGCCAGAGGGAATGGGTACAGGCGTGTGAGAGAAAGCTGAGCTACCAAATCCAGGCCACAGTGGCTGCTGAGAAGTTGTCATGGAGCTCACTCTGAAGGGCTGTCTGAGACAGACCTGCACTTGCCCGTGCAGTTTGCAGGTAGCAACTTTCAGGTTTTGAAGCTGATATTTTGTATATTTTATTAATTAAAAAGTTGCAAATGATTGCACATTACACGTTAGCAGTGTTGTAGAATGTATGTTTTGTGAGCATGGATAAGCTGAACGTGGCTTTAGACATACACTCTGATGCCACTTCTCCACTAATTACATTTACAATTTAGAGCTGTCTGTAAGATAGAAGAGCCTACTGTGCTGATATTCACTGACAGAAAAAGTTTTCAAATCACCTTCCCAGCCAGATGTTCTAAACAAGAATTTGACAGTTGGTCCATAAATCAAGTCAAGCATTTCATCATTGTTCTCTTAGGTGCCTCTTGCATTTAAGCCTGTTTAGCTAAACACATACATTTACTTAAGATGAACTGTAAAAATAACATCTGGAGATCTTTTCTCTGAAGGAAAATGCCAAAGGGTCTTACACAAGGATCAAGCGCATTTTATAAACCGTGGCTGGGATTTTGGAATTCAAGCTGAATAAATGTGCTTTCAGCTTTTGAGGGGATCAAGGACCAGTATTATCTAAATGTTCTTTTTACTTTCTTTTCACTCTGCAGGGAATGTGCTCTCACCAAAGAGTTCTTACATTTCTTATTCCATAATGAGTTTGTTTTCATCCTTGCCGCCAGGGACCCAGGCACCGTCCTGCTAGTAGCAGTGTAGTCACACTGGTGGAACTGGATGCAAAGTGCAGCCCAAAATATTTATTTTAGAGTATTCTGCTTTGCAGTAGATTGCCATCAAAGAAGAAGTTGCTGGGTGGTTTACCTTTTCATCTTCACTTGTATCAGCCATCTCTTTTTCATCTCCCCCTCCTTTTCCCCCTCTTCCCCCTCCATAGAAACTCCTATGAGTTTCTTTTTCTTCTGAAGAGGCTTTTGGTTTTTTCCCTGTCAGTTTTTTTTCTTAGAAAATCATTCTAATAAGTTGTGGTTTGCTGACCTTCAGGATCAGTGTTACTATGCATTTTAGCTTTGCTGAGTATCAGTTTGGTCACTTTGTTTTTTCACATTCAGTTCACAACATGACAGAGAATTCTGCTGAAATTCAACAAGCCCTAGGGAAAAAGATTCAGTCAAGTGCAGTCAGATTTATAAAGTGGCAGATAAAGTGGGAAGGGTTTTCCATTACTTCTACCACATTGGGTGTTTTTTTTTTTTGATGGATGGGCTATGTCTCATCAGTGATTTGGAATGACGTCAGTTCATGTTTGGACTGTTCATGATAAGGTAAGACCTATAATCTGGAAATGTTGGAAAAGGTGGGGGCAAAATTATTACACATTAATTCCTGGCCTGGTACCATAGTTATTTTGTGATTTAGCTCTCAGGAGCACAACTTGTTTCATAATGTGAGACTGGCATTTAATCTGAGAAACCTGACTGTTTTGAGAATTATACAAGGCAGCATGGAGCTGTTTAATGTTTAAGTGACAACAAAACATAAAGATGCTGGCCATAATTCTATCTGAAGTAGTATACTTTCCTGTGAAGCTCAGACAAGTATGTTCTTGATTTAAATATCTGGAACTACAGTACATGGTGTGAAACATAAATCCTCTCAGTGCTGGAACCCAGAGACCAAAGGAGCCAGTTGGAAACCTCTCTGAACAGCAAATTTATCGGCTGAGTTAAAACTCCTTATGCTAGGCTTAGAAAGGACCTTTCCTAACCTCGTCCTTCTGTCCCATTTCAGCAGTGCAAATAAGCTATAAAGCTGCCTGAAATGTCAAAGGCCAAAAATTCACTGGCGTGGCAAAGGTGGTTAAGAGCTGGCATTAGGCAGAGCAGAGCAGAGGGCACATGGCCCATTAGCAGCCTTTGTTAAGTACCACAGCCCCAGAAAACTCAAAACTGTCCTGCGGCCACTTCAGCACTAAGCAAAGGACAAAGCAGTCACTGGCAGTCCCAGGTGCTAAATTCCTCTTCCCTAGGCTCCCCTGAATACAGCTGTAGCACAGCTGAGAACATAACCTGCCAAGCTAATCAGTTCAGCTGATGTGAGAATACCCAAGCAAATCTACTGACTCAACCAGCCCAAGCATATGGGCTGCCTATAGATTTTAACCCATCCACCCCATGCCAACCAGGCTGACAGCGTGGTCAGTCACTGTCCCTTCTTTCCTCCCCCACCACTATCTCCCTGTGTGCCTTTTCCTGTGCTCATTTTAGAGCAACAGGGAGAGCTGAGCCTCTTCTGATGGAGAGGAGGGCTAGGGAGGGTAGGTGATATCAGCTCTGACATCTTCTGGTTTTGGCCCTGGAGTAGATGCAAAACACTGCTATCACCTGCCTGGCCCTCACTTACAGCTTTACAAGCTGTTTTCTTCCTCCCTGGTAAAACTGGTATTAGGTGGGGAGCTAACAGCTGGTTCAGAGTGGACTAGATACATCCTGGTCATGATGTATCCTCTGTAGTCTGAAAAGCTGGTTTCTCTTCCAAACTCCTGCAGAGTAGAGATGTTTCAAATGCAAGGGTCAGCAAGTGAACAAAGCCAAACTTTGAGAACTTTGCAAACCTCTCCTAGGATCGGCATGAAAGATATTTTTTTCCGTAAATGAGGAGAGAGACAAGAATAGCAAGACTTGGGGAAAATTCTTCTTGCTGGCATTGTTGTTTTCTATGTTCTGTCATTGGAAAAATCACAGGCAGAACATGAGAGGCAAGACCCAATTACCTGCTCCGGACTTGACAGGCTTTTAGGCTGCTCAGACAATCTTCTGATTTAACCACTATGATCTTAGCAAGTGTCAGAAGGTTAGATTTGTCCTCACCAGCTAAGCTAGAAACCTCACAGGCTGAAGGCAAAGAAAGTAGAAGGCAACTTTAGGTTTCAAGATATAAAAAGATGAAACAAATAATTTCAAATGTTAACAATAGCTGAGATCTTTCTGCTTCAACTCTTTCCTTGTTTGCTGAGCAGAGGCACAAACATAATCCAGGACATTCGTGGAAGATGTAATCCTTTGTGATTTCAGCTATTAAAGCCAAAAATAAACCTATTTTTCAGAGTATGAGTGAATATAATTTTATTCAAAGGCATAATTTGCCTGATTTTTCTGGTAGAGTTTAAAGAGAATGGCAAATGTTGCTGTTCCAATGCAAAGGCCTTTCAATTCTGAAATATGACATCCTCCCTCAGAAGTCTGGAGGGGCTACAGCTGCTGAGACATAACATCAGGTTTTTTTAAATAATGAAATAAAAAAAACAAAAACCAAGGACTTTTCTCTGGCTCTATTTGTGCAGCAGTTGAATTGTTCAGACTAAGATTTTCCAGAGTATTTCAGCCTCAGGCAGATATTCGATGTGTAAAATTTCAGTCCAAACTGTTAATGATTGGCAAAGCTAAAAGCAACTGACAGCAGGGTGTTGTAATAGGAAGTGTCAGACAATTTTAATAATAGATGACCCTGCCTCCTGTTCAATCACTTTGAACCCTTTTGTTGTCTAAGGTGTGTGGTGTATTTCTGTGTGTGGTTTTTGTCTGCATTTCTTTCTTTCTTTTTATTTTAATTCTGATAAGATCTTCTTTCAGTTAAGTTTTATGTAACATGGAGTTTCATGGGAATAATTCTTGTTGCAATTAGGAAGTGTTTCCACCTACCTGTTCTTCATTTATAACCTCTTCATTTATTTCACTAAATGCTTCTCAGTTTTGTATCATATAACAGAGCCCACAGTACCTGTCCACCTCTCTCCTCTATAAAATTCATGAGCTTTGTAATGCTCTGACACAACTGCATCTTCTCCCCAGTGAGCAATCCAAGGCTCTTTCAGTCATGGTTCCTCTAAGCTACTTTATGATGTTCCTGATGATACTCATTGTCCTGCTTTTGCTGTGCTTTTATATTCCTTGGAGAGGATGGAGTGAGTAATACAGAGCATGGTATGTCAGGTGAGAGTTTGGGTGTTCTAAAAGGCTTGCAGTAATTTTTCCATACCTTTTTCTCTTATCCCTTATCTAGGCTTACCTTTGATTGGCTTCCCTGACCCCTTCATTGAACAGTGCCACACTGCCAGGTCTTCACTGCACGACCCATTCAGACTGTCCTCTGCAAAGAGACTCAGTTGGGATTTGTTAGCACTGACATCCTTGTGGTCTCCTTTCTTCCTTGTCTTTGGTTCCTCTAAAATGCCTTTTATATATAAATATATATTTTTTCAGGCAATTAGATCTATGTCTGTTTTTACATCTTTTGATGTAACATTACTCTCTCTCTTTTCAATACAATTATTAACATTACCTCAAATCACAACACTCATCTCAGATGGAAAGTGTTTGTCAGTTCCTGTTCTTGAATTTCCATCTCTTTGGCCAGCTTCTGACCTGTATCAATCGTGACAAGACCTTGTCTCTCACTTTATGCTTGCACAGTTTCTTTGATAGCCTCTTGGGAAAGACTTTAGCAAAGATTTTTTTTTTTCAGTCTTAAATAATTACCCACTATTTATTTAGCATTGCTCAATTATTCTGCCTTGTACATAGCATTTCAAATACAACTACACATTGCTCAATTATGCTGCATTTATTGTACACAGAATTTCAAATACAACTACACCTTTATCCCCAACACATTTGCGTGCTGCAAGTGGCCTTATGTTATTTTTATATTACTTCACTGCCAGAGATTGTAGTTGTACACCTTGTAAAACAAGGCTTAACAAAGTTGGTGAAGGAGGTTTGGGTTAGGGTTTCTTTTTTATATTTGAAAAAATATGCTAAAGATATATTAAGAACAATACTATCATATATCCTTGAACTGACAACCAACACTCTGCCAATTTTCATCTTGGAATTTACTTTTGAAGTTGACTTACAAACCTCCGAGAAAAAAAAAAAATAAAGCTGTTGACAGTACCCTAGCTGTGGAAATGTATAAGGTGGCGCAAAAGAAGCACCTTAATGTGGATAACATATTCTAGCTCACAATTCTTACAAAGAAATACATTTCCACTGAAAATGGGATAAAGAAGAATTATAATTTGAAAGAAAGTCTGTCTGACATCATTTGGCTTTATTTTAATTTGTAAAAAAATAGATACTTCTTGAAATAATGAATGTGTCTTCTGTTCTTGGTGTTTGCAAACTTTTCTTGACAGTATTGTTAAAGAAAGTCACACGTAGAGTGTTCTGATGGTAAATTGTAAATACCAAGAAGGGCAATTTCATTTCTGAATGGTGGGGTTGATTGTGTGTGAGTGTGAAATTGCTATGCACTTAGTTCACTGCTCTGCAATATTAGCAGCTGAACCTTCGGTGCAGGCTGCCAGAAGTTATAGATTAAATATTCTAGCAGCAAGAATTTTAAGTAACAAGTTTTGCACACAACCACTAATATAATCTAAATTAAAATGTGTTATGCACAGTAGATACCAAACTTGGATTATTCCTTAATTGAATAAAAGTTGAGCTAATTCTGTGCACACTGTCTCAGTCTGCTTCCTCTAGTACGCTCTTCATTTATAGAAGTTCTGATTTCTTTTCAGATAAGATTTTTCCCTGTTAAAGTAAGTAATGAAATATGATATTGTAAGAATGTTGTCAAGACTGCTACTTTCTAAAGTGAAATATAGTCCTCTTTTTTTTTACCCACGATGAAAGACGGACAAGCACAATACCTGTATGTTAAGCTATTTTGGAGGTACAGAGATGCAAGTGTTCTTGGAGAGATTCCTTCTTCCTCCTGTAAACGTTTCTTATATTTTTAGTCCCTTTTTTGATGAAGAACGTGCTGAGAGGTTTGTGTCTGTTAGGAAATAAAAGCTATGTCACAATAAACTCCTTGACAAGACAGAAGAGCTTTATACAAATGTTTCAAGATGTATTTTTTTTTTTCTGGTTGATTTGGAAGTTTCTTATTTACTCATCCTATTTTTACCTCTTTTTTAGAAGACTCCAGGCAATGCTGTGATTGAGCTAAGCTAATGGCTGGCCAGAGAGCCCCAGCTGTTTTATATTTGGCCTGGTGTTCTCCACATGATCATTTCTGGTTTATTATTATTTGAGGAATCCATTTCCCCTTGCTGTGAGAGACAGGAGAGATGGAAGGAGTCACTGGGGGCCAAAAGGCATTAACCCAGTTCTGTGCACTGCCCTGCACAGGTCCCAGAATATCTTGAAAGAACCTCAGGATGATTTAACCCATTCCAGCTGGCTGCCCCTGGGCTATTTGCCAAAATCGAGGTTTATTAGTCCGCACTGTTCCATTGATAATGGCTCTGGTACTGAGGCCCCGGGGAGGGAGGCTACAGAGCAGCTGGCTACTCTGGCATCTTTAGCTGCTGCTGACCTTCCTTGTACTAGAGAAATGCCCAGATGGTGGAAAGAAGGGTTTTCTGCTCTGTGGGATATACAGAAGGAATGGAGATGAGCTGAAAAATGTATTCATGATGTTGTAATTATTGTACTTGTGCTGGAAAACTTTATGGTTGTGACCCAAATGTCAAAACATGCAGAAATTTCTGTCTAAGTCTGCTAAAAGGCTGAGGTAACAGCTTTCAGACATATGGACTACCCTTATGTACCTTAGCATGATGCTCATTCTCCTGACACTGTTTTAATGTCAAACCTCTTCTAAACTGGTCAATGGGATAATTGCTGTACTCAAATAGCATGAAGAGGAATTGCTATATTATGAAGTTAGGGGTGTCCCATTTGGGATTTCTCTACGAGCTGTGGAGAGTACTCCAACTACCACCATTGCTGGCCATTTGACCATTGAGTCTGGCTGCCTAAAACAGGCACTTCAAAGAGCTGAGAGGGCCCTTGTGCTTACATCATCGAGCTATACAAGCATTGAGTCATTGAATTCATAGATGGAAGGGGAATTTGAAACATTGTCTTGAATTGCAATGAATGCATCAGAAAATTTTCAAACCTTGTG
Organism: Rhabdornis inornatus; assembly: GCA_013397075.1. Taxonomy (NCBI): domain Eukaryota; kingdom Metazoa; phylum Chordata; class Aves; order Passeriformes; family Rhabdornithidae; genus Rhabdornis; species Rhabdornis inornatus. The sequence goes on along the minus strand of VWZS01001515.1, from coordinate 1,777,681 downwards.
AAATTTGAGAAGTGGGGAGGTCGCCAAAGGAAGCCTTCACTAAGAGATGTTTCAAAAATTATAATTTTTAGCTCAAGCTCAATACTACATTCATCAACGTACAAGCTGCAGATCAAGCAATGTTAACCCGTGGTAGTTTATAGCATTCATTTATTTAATATTTTTCACTTATTTATTTGTGTTTCAGAACACAGGTGACATCCCAGGTTTAACAATGAAAAAGATAAAAAAACCCTCTTCTGTTTAGTAAGCAACATATTCCGCTTTTGTCTAGCAGACTTTATTACCTTCCTTCTGGCAGGTCTCTAGCTAAAAACTGAGGATGTTGCAAAGCGTTCAAAGATGAGGGTGTTGTGGATTATCCAGAGCTGGAGAAAAGAGGGTTGTCTGAGAATTGCGACTAAATTCCACCATCTTTTTTGCCCTTCTTCGTCCTTTGAATGTGGAAGGAATAGTACTTACAACAGTACTTTCTGTTCTCTTGGTTCATACAACTTTCAGCCCATCCTCCTCAACGCAAAGTTGCCCGTTGTGTCTGATTTTACATCCTCTGCCATCTCTGTCTATGTGCAAGCTCCCTTGTCACCACAGATCGTTCTCCTCCTCCCCACGTGGCTCCCCAGTGCTGCGACCCCTGTGAATTCACAGATCCTTCTGGTCTGGATGGAGCCATGCTGCCCATGGCCTGAGCCAGCCCTTAGCTACAGTACCTGCTTATGTGAGGTAAAAGAATGTAAAATAAGACACCTACTTAGGAAAGCTAAATGGCTCCTCATTCTTCATATTCCTGAAGAGCTGTAGTCCTCAACACTCTGTGTTTGCAGTGAGACCTAAGCACGTAGGAGTGTTTTCAGGCTGCTGAGGTGCTAGATGGCTTTTATAGCAAAAATCTAGCCAAAATAGCTTTGTCATAGTGCATTGGAGTTTAATTAAGATAGCTCTTTCTACAGACAGTCAGGGGCATTACTTGCTGCTCTCAACTCCGGATTCTTTTCAGATCATGTTTTATGTAGCATGGTATTCTCAAGATAGGATTCTTGGTTAATTCTTGACCAATAAACAGTTTATTAATTCACCAGGTACCACTCTATTATTTACTCAGCAGTTAGTTAATCAAATTCAAATCCAACATGTATTCTGGTCATGCACAGAGCATTCAAATATTGTCCTACAAGTTACTGCCATCATCTGTATGGAGGTCAAGCAGTTCTAGTGGAAGACAATACAAAATTTTAAGATGTCTTACTACATTCATATACAGACAGCAAATATTTACTGTATCTAGTATACTTAACCTTCTTTTAGTACTTGTTGGGTTAAAGATACTGTAGATTTAAGAGTTTTGACACTGTAATTTAAATGATTTAACATAAAAGAGACTAGGAAAATAGTACCAGGAATAATAATTTAAAATTATACCTTAAGTCTCTCTTTTGGCTATCTGCTCAGGCTTTTAAAAGAGAAGCATGCATGTAGAATAACTTGGTTAAAAGTTTGAAATATCATCACTCAAGATTTTCCAGCTGATTTCACAGGACAACTTCCTGTCATCTCTTGTAACAGCGCCAAAAGAAATACATCCCATGCAATAAAGCTCATTGGTATTTTCATCCAAAAATAAACCTGGAGGAGGCGTAAAACTTCCTCTGCTTTAGGAAGCCCCTGAGCAACAGAGTGAGTGTTGGAGATTGGGAGAATATTATATGGAAGTGTCACTTCAGAATTGTTCTGTTCTGGTACTAAACAAAATTAGGGATTTGCTGGTAGAGGCAGGTGTCTGGGCTAGAGGGTTAGAAGGACTCTTCTGTCTGTCAGGGCACAGTTTTTGTTGTGGTTCTGTGAGAATTTGACTGTGCAGGTGATACACCTTTCTGGGTTGTACAGCTTTTTTCCAGTTTTGGCAAGGCTGTTCTTACTCCTGTGGCCCTGGAAAGGCAAGGAGAGTGTTTGTATGCATTCCACAGATTCAAGAATCCACACAGTAACTCCAGCTTAGTAGCCAGAATTTCTTTCATGATTCATGAGAAAAATGAGTGCCTTTTGTTTTCATTTGGAAAATGTTCAATGGAATGTCTGAATTTCTTTTTTTTTTCATCCATTTTCTCTGAGGTCACATTAATAACCAGAATATGGTATTTTACCATCTTTTACACACTGAAAGCTTTTTATGTTTCATTTATTATAAGGGTTATATTTCAGTATTAGTGTAGCCTGGGAATTGAAATTTTTTCCTATTTCTCCAATTTATTTTCAGCATTCATTTATATCTTAGGATATATATCTTATGTCTTCCAATAAACTT